>PVIA01006264.1:0-100313 GCA_004024845.1 Tonatia bakeri | reverse complement strand
AAAATTTTTGCATCTAAACATATCTAAACATAAAAAGTATAGTAAAAGTACAGTATAAAAGATTAAAGTATGGTACCCCTGAATGGGGCACTGACCACAAATGGAGCTTGGAGCACTGGAATTTGCTCTGGGTGAGTCAATGAGTGGTGAGTGACTGTGAAAGCCAAGGGCATTACTGTAGACTTTATAAACACTGTACGTTTAGGCTACACTAAGTTTATAAAACCATATTTTTAACGCTGGCTGGTATAGCTCAGTGAATTGAGCACGGGCTGCAAACCGAAGCATCACAGGTTCAATTCCCAGTCAGGGCACATGCCTGGGTTGCAGGCCACGGCCTCCAGCAACCACACATTGATGCTTCTCTCTCTCTCTCTCCCTTCCCTCTCTAAAAATAAATAAATAAAATCTTTTAAAAAAAACATATTTTTCTTTATTCAATAATAAACTATCCATAGCTTACTATAACTTTCTTTATAAACTTTTCATTTTTTAAAACTTTTGATGTTTTTGTAATAATGCTTAGCTTAAAATACAAATCATGGTAATGACTTTACTGTGGCCACAATGTCACTAGGTGATAGGAATTTTTCAACTCCATTATAATGTCGTGGGACCATTGTCATGCAGTTTGTGGTTGACTGAAATGTCATTATACAGTGCATTACTGTATATCATACAAAATAATGTCTGTCATTTATTGGACACATACTGTGTATCAGGTACAATATCTGATGTTCTAATCCCCACATATTCCCAATTTCACAATGAACTGAAAATTCGGAGAGAATTAGAAAGTCACCCATAGCCACACAGCCAATCAGAGCAAGAGTCTGGATGTGAACCCAAGAATGTCTAACCCCAAAGCCTTGTTTTCTGAAATAAGCACTAGACCTTGACCTTTGGCACATTAGCTCACCATTTTGACCCTGCCATTTAGTTTTGTTTTTTACTGCCAAAATGGGAGAGAGATTTTTCTGCCAGAAACTAGCCCTAGACTTTCAACACTTCCTTCAGCTTCCCTGGTAACATCCTTTTACCCTCTTGTCCTCAGTATCCCTTTCAAATAGGTGAACAAGTAAATTTTCAGCAAAGACAGAATTGAGGCTACAAATTAGACAGTGTTGAATTGAAGACATTGATGTTTTATTTAGCATGTAATACTTTGCTAGCAAGGAAGGGCTACTGAAACCCTGTAGCAGACACTTGGACTGGAGAAGGTGGGCACTTCCCAAGCGTGGTGCCAGGAAGGGCTGTACAGCTGCTCATTTTGAACAGGGAAAATGAGTTGCTGCAACCCCATCTCTGTCCTCCCATGCTGAAACTTCAGCCACACTGAGATTCTCTGTTTCCTAAAGGTCTTTCTTAGTTTTGGGCCTTTATATCTCCAGTTTATTCTGCCAAGAACTCTTATCAACTAACTGTTATCTGTCCCTTCCACTACTGCCTCTATCTCCCCCAACTCCAGCACATTTATCTGGCCAGCTCTCACTCGTCGTTCCTGTTTCAGTTTCTCTGTTGCACTTTTTTTCTTGGAAAGCCGAATTAGGTGCTTGCTTTATGTACTCCTTAGCACCCAGTACATCCTCCAGGCCAGCACATGCCACACTGTCTGCCTCCTCCACTGGAGCAAAGCTTATGATCCAGGTATGTGTCTAACTTGTATGCCCAGCACCCAGTGCTATCTTTGGGTCTGTTCTCAAAAAACAACTGATGAACAAATGGACCATTGAACTGAATGGATAGATAAACCCCTGCTGGGAAGCTAACTGGATTGGTATGCATAGAGAGATTCTGCCTGCCTTCTGTGCCCCGTTAACTGATTGGCAGCTGTCCCTGGGCTGGTGGAAATGTGAGAGCAACCACCACATCCCACAGGGAGTTCAGTAGTGAGATCTAAGTGTAGTGAGAAAACATGGCCAAAAAGATTCCTTTATTCAGATGCTGTCCATCAAACAACTTTAGATACAGAGGAAAACAAACATAAGTGATCACATTTAATTTTATTGCTCAGCATAGCCAAAATCTGTATCTGATGTTGAAAGAAAAGTTCAAAATTTGGTCTTGGCATACAAATGTATATCGATCTCTCAAAAACAGATATGTGTTCGTGTATTCAGGGCTATGGGCACCAAATAAACATTATTTGCAGAATCTAAGGAAGGGTTATTAAATGTCACCAACTTGCCATAAATTGAATAGGATTTGACAGCTGAAGCTAGGTAAAATGAAGAAAGGGGCTTGATTAAGTCAGATAACTGGAAAGAAGACAGTTGAGTAGGCCTCAGGCCCAGAGACTTAACCTACGTTACCACCATTCTTATTTTTTCTGAGGCTCAGGGCTCAGCTATGCTCTACATATTTTCTCCCTCCTCTTCTACCAAAGAAGGTTTTCTTCAAGGTCTCCATGCCCACACACAGCTCAAAGCTTTCATCATGCTGGCTTGGGAACCTTGAAGGAAAGAGAAAACTCCTCTTACATGTACCAGTTGATATCAATTGATGCTGCTTGGGTCTCATGCCCCTACCTCTTGCCTCAAACACTCTAGTCAGGTAGTTGGGTACTATGATTGAGCAGACTTAGGCCATATGACCAGCTGTGATGTAACGAGAAATATATATTTGATCTCTGCTGCAGTTTCTGACAAATTTCCTAAAACCCTTGTAATTTCCTGAGTGATAAGAGTATCTTTTGTTATAACATTTGGTCTTAGTCCCTAGTTCCTTAAACAGGACATCTAAGGCCTTTGAAATCTCCAGAGTGGTGTCTTTTTGTATGTTAATAAAAGATAATGGTTGAGGTTTCTAGATAACTTCAAGGTGGGAATTGGTGGCAGGAGGTACCTACCAAGTAATTAAAGGGTTGGAACTCACAGCCCCACACCCACCTCCAAACTCTGTAGAGGGGAGAGAATCTGGAGATTGAGTTCAATCACTAGTGATCAATCAATCATGCATACATAATGAAACCTCTGTAAAACCCCTAAACAATAGGGTTCTGAGAGCTTCTAGATTGGTGAACTCATCAATGTACAGGGTAGATGGGGCACCTCAAATTCCAAAGGACAGAAGCTCCTGTCTTTGGGACCTTTTGGACTTTGCCATGCACATACCTCTTCATTTGACTGTTGTTTTTATTCTTTACAATAAAGCAGTAAACATAAGTGTTTTCTTAAGTTTTGTGAACTATTATAGCAAATAATTGAACCTGGGGAGGAGTCATGGGAACCCCCAATTAGTAGCCAAGTCGTAAAGAAGTTGTGTGAACCTGAGAACCTACTACTCGTAATTTGTATCTAAAATGGAGCTGAAACCTTAACTTGTGGGGTCTGTGCTAATTCCAGGTACTTAGTGTCAGAATTGAACTGAATTATAGAATATTTTGTTAATGTTCACAGGAAACTGGAGAATTCCTTGGTGTGGAAAACCCACACATTTGGTGTCAGAGTATTGAGACTAGACAAATAATGTAGCCTTGTGGTTAGGAGAGATCAAGGTTCTAGAAAGGAGCCTTGGAAAGGAGGAGGGAAGAAAGGTGGAAGGATGGAAAGAGGGGAGAAGAAAAAGGGAAAGAAGGAAGAAAAGAGAGGGGAGGAAGGAAGGAAGAGAAGTAGGGAGAGAGAGAGGGAGAGGAGAAAATAGGGAAGGTGATAAGGAAAAAGGGAGAAGGAAAGAGAGGAAGGAGAAAGAGGCTAATGATCTTTATCTTGATTGTGGCAATGGTTACACAGACAAATTTATCAAAACTCAGTATATATACTTAAAATGGATGCATTTTGTTACATGCAAATTGTACCTCAATAAAGTTAATTTTAAAAATTTGTTTACTTTCAGTATTATTTTATACTTGTTTCAGGTGTATAATATAGTGGTTAGACAATCAGATAATTTACAAAGTAAGCCCTGATTTTATTGTTAAATCAACTCTTCCAGTCAGTAGCTAACTTTTCCCTGACTTTTTAAAATATATTTTATTGATTATGCTACTACAGTTGTCCCAGTTTTTGACCCTTTGCCCCCCTCAACCCAGTACCACCCATTCTCTCCAGTAGTCCCCTCCCTTAGTTCATGCCCATGTAAGTGCTTTGGCTACTCAATTTCCTATACTTTTCTTAACACCCCCCCATCTATTCTGTACCTACCAATTTGTACTTACTTATCCCCGCACCTTTACCCCATTCTCTGCCTTTCCCCTCCCAAATGATAATCCTCCAAATGGTCTCCGTATCTATGATTTTGTTTCTGTCCTGGTTGTTTGCTTAGTTTGTTTTTTTAGATTCAGTTGTTGATAGTTGTCATTTTAATGTCCATAGTTTTGATCTTCTTTTTTAAAATAAGTCCCTTTAACATCTCACATAATAAGACCTTGGTGATGATAAACTCCTTTATCTTTAGCATGTCTGGGAAGCAGTTTATCTGCCCTTCAATTCTAAATGATAGCTTTGCTAGATAGAGTAATGTAGGTTGTAGGTTCTTGCTTTTTGCTTTTCATCACTTTGAATAGTTCTTGCCAGTCCCTTCCAGCCTGCAAAGCTTATTTTGAGAAATCAGCTGACAGTCTTATGGGAATTCCTTTGTAGGTAACTCTCTGCTTTTATCTTGCTGCTTTTAAGATTCTCTCTTTAACTTTTGGCATTTTAATTATGATGTGTCCTGGAGTGGGCCTCTTTGCATCTATCTTGTTTGGGATTCTGTGCTTCCTGGACTTGTCTATTTCTTTCACCAAATCAGGGAATTTTTCTTTCATTATTTTTTCAAATATGTTTTCAATTTCTTGCTCTTTCTCTTCTCCTTCTGTCACTCCTATGATTTGAATGTTGGTACGTTTGAAGGTGTCTCAGAGGCTCCTTAGCCTATCTTCACTTTTTTTTTACTCTCTTATCTTCTTGTTCTGATTGAATGTCTATTTCCTCCTTTGTTCTAAATCACTCATTTGGTTCTCAGATTCACCCCCTCCATTGTGGTTCCCTGTAAATTTTTCTTTACTTCACTTAGTGTAACCTTCATGTCTACCTGGGTCTTTTTTATACTGTTGAAGTACCCACCAATTTCCTTGAACATCCTTATTACCAATGTTTTGAACTCTGTATCTAATAGAGTGGCTATCTCCATTTCACTCAGTTCTATTTCTGGAGTTTTGTTCTGTTCTTTCATTTGGGCCATATTTCTTTGTCTCCTTATTCTGTCAGCCTCCCTGTGTTTGTTTCTATGTGTTAAGTAGAGCTGCTCCCTGTCTTACTAGCATGGGCTATTGTAGAAAAGCATACCAATAACTTGGAAGGGGCGGAGCCTTAGGTAACCATCAAGTTTGGGTTAACCCAGGTCACTGCTCTATGGTTCTGTGTAGAGGAGGGCTCAGAGAGGAGACAGTGCCACTGTCTGGCTTCTGGAGTTTTGTCCAGGAGGAGGCTGTACCCCAGTACTTGCCCTGATGCCAGTCACTTCAATTTCTCCCCATATGTCCCTGGTGCCCTTTCAGCTGTTGCCCTGGTGCTGACAACCAGAAGGAGTGAGTCTGCTTAAGTCTAAGTCCTTTGTGGGCCCTTCAAGAAGGAACTCCTGAGAATCCTACAGTTTCTTCTGCTGCTCCAACCCCCACCGGTTTTTACAGCCAGAAATTATGGGGACTTATCTTCCTGGTGCTGGAGTACTGGGCTGGGTGGTCTGGTGTGGGCCTGGGATCCCTTGTTCCTAATGTATCCCTCCAGATTTTTATCCAACACATGGGGGCATAGGACCGCCCATTCTGTATCTCCACCTCTCCTACCCATCTGAATGAATGTGAGTTCTTTAATTCCTTGGTTGTCAGACTTACATACAGCTCAATTTTCTTATGATTCTGGGTGATATTTGTTTTGTAGTCTACTCATAATTTTTGCTGCGATTGTGCAAGGCAATGAGCCACATTTACCCACACCTACATCTTGACTGGATGTCCAGATTCCCTCACTTTGTATATAGTTTTAAGTACCAGACACAAAACTTCCAGGGGTCCCTATATCTCTATTATAGCATGAGACCTACAGCTATGATGATCTGTTTAGTGGACTGTCTCCCATCCTATTCTGTGAGCCTCTGGAAGTGAAGAACTATGTTCCATTTAACCTTTGTATTCAAAAGAGCTGGCACAGTGCTCAATATTTAGTAGAAAATTTCATTTTGATAAATTTATACATCTGTGTGACCATTACCACAACCAACATACAGATTATTTCCATCATCTCAGAAGTCTCCTTGTAACTCTTCCCAGACAATCCCTACTACCCCTGGCCCTAGACAACTGATTTGCTATCACTGTAAATTAGATTTTTCTTTTCAAGTTTTCATATCTTATATCTTTTGTAAGTCTTGGAAGGGTATTGTCTTCATCTGTAAACTGGAAATTTCATGCACTAGATGAGCATATACATAAGAAGCATAAATTAAGGAGAAGTTGAAGCCAAAAGCTAGAATAATTATAATATCTCAACTTATTTTTGTCTCTACTCCTCCAAAAATTGGGAAGTATCTTGGGAAAGGCTTTAGGTTCTTATAAATCATGGAATGCGAGGAAAAATTAACTTCACTTTGATTTTAAGGGATAAAAAGATTTCAGCTGATAGCTGGGAAATAAGCTCAAATTTAGTTTAAGGTAAAGGAATGGAACTCAATGAGTAAAAAAATAACTTCATATAAAGGAAATTAGAAAACTTCTTGTAAGAGGCTATGTCTGAGCTGAAATAAAACAGAACAGAGAGAAGAAAAAAGAATTCCAGATACTGAGATCAGAAAGAAAATAAGTTAATAAATTAATTAAAAATGGCACAGTGTGTGGGAAACTACCATCAGTGTGATGTTTCTAGAATGTTAAGCACAAGGATGGAAGTGGAAGACAACCCTGGAGAAATTAGCACAAGGCACATAATCAAGTATGTGGAACAGGGAATTCCTCAGGACTGTAACAAAAGCTTAACTGTGAAAAGGTGTGTCCACCTCTCTGGCATCATTTCTTTCTTTCTTCCCAGACCTTCTTTGCAGAAAAAAACAGTAGTCCCCAGGGTCCCTTCCAAACACACAACATCATCCAGTGTCCTCTAGCTGAACTGACCAGCCAGGGGCACTGCATGCCTTCATCATTTTGTTAATTGAGTGTCAACTTGCAATCCAGCTTGAAATATTTGAGGATTACTTTTGCTAGGTTTCATCATATGCTCCTATTGCTAAACTGATTTTTAAAATATTTTTCTAAAACAAAAAGAACTTCTTCCCTAAATTAAACAATATATAAAAGACCTCGATGTCCTAAAAATATAATACTGCAGAAGCTTTGTTGAATCCAGGTGGAGGGGCTTGGAGTTCATCCCAGTGTCTCCTTCCCCTGAAGCTTAGCCCTCACCCAGAAAACTGCAGGTATCTGAGGAGCACAGTCTGAAAAGCATCAAATAGAGATGACCTCCCATGACAAAGGGGCTATGTCTTTGTTGTCTGCAGGACCTTGGACCTAAGGGATGCTCAATGAAGGGCACTTGTTACTAAGATTGACTGGTTTATCTGGCTTCTCAAGCCACATGTTAGTCTAATTTTTGTCCACAGTCCTTCTCACTGCACTTCCCAAGTGAGCAGTAAACTTTCCTTGGTCCCTATCCATTCCTCTCCCCCAACACATTGTGATTCTCTCCTTTCCTACAAAAGCCTTACCGCTTCCTGCTTTTATATTCAAGCCTTTTCCTACATCTCCACCTGTCCTTTGTCACCCAGCAGGCTTTAAGTTTTTCCTTAATATATTGACATTTGAGCCCACAGACTCAGCTCCTGCCCTGGAGAACCTGGGTGGTGGGTATTTTTGTCCCTCAAGGTTTTAGAGTAGTTACGTAGGTACAGTCAGAGTGAGCCCAGAAGAGGTGTGTGGGGGAGATTCCCCAAGTGAGCCTAGAGACTGAAGTCACATTAATACTTTGGAGCTCAGCCTCTTGCTCTAGTGAGAAAAAAATCTGCTCCTCCGAGGCCCCAACTTGCCAAAGTTGAAGCCACAAGTATCTCATATGAAAGAGTTAAGTAGTACATGCAGTTATTTGTGAAGGATTTGCCTTTCTCATCTCTTCTGGTATGAAACTCAAACTGAAATTTTATTCCTTCTCTCTGAAGTTCATCATTTCTGGATTGATTTTTCTTCTTCTTACACACAATAACACCATATGTTGGAATAACTATTATGAGGGTGTGAGTCTTACTCCACAAGTTCAGGTGTGCAAGATATTCACAATGTTTCATCCTCTTTAAATCTGACTTCACTTCCTCCTGCTTCCCAAGCCCTGGCTGGCAGGAAATTCAGTCTTGATCTTTATTGCTCTCCCTTCTTCTGGCCTCTATGGTCAGATCTTTGCTTCTGATCCTTAGAAACCCTTTCCACTCTCTAAATCTAGTAAACTTGCAATCCTAGGGTTCCCTAGATCCCTCCTTAAGACTATCAACTCAGTCCCCAATTACCTCTCTCTTCCATTATTATGAGCTCTTTCTGGACAAGTAATAAAGAAAGAACATGTTAAAAGTTCATCAGAGCCAGGTAAAGACCTTGCATTCATAGCACGGCCTCAGTTACTCATGGCCATGCCCCTTCACTCCACAGGGAGAAGGTGAATATGCAGTATTATTTATTTCATTGTATAGATAGGAAATGGAGGGCTGGAAAAAGGGATCACTTGCTCAAGACCTTGCTGAGCACACTGGAAGCCCTGCCTCCCTATGACCACCCTCACCAGCCTCACCTCCATCCTTTGATTCAAGGCCATATCCCCTTCTCCTCTTAATGTCCCACAGGAACTGTGATATTTCTCCTGCCGAGGGTCAACTCAAGATGCCATCACTAGGACTCTGGAACATTTTACTATAAGCATTTTGCTACAGTACCTTCATTCTTCTCTTTCCCTTTTGATTCCTTTCTGCGCCCTCTTCCCACTTTTCTACTGTGTCCCTTCACAGAGTTAACTACCACTCACTCCCAGCCTGTGACATCTGACTGTAATGCCAAACCCTGCTTATTCACCAAGACGTTTCTCTGCCACCATTCAAGCTGCACGTTTCCTCCTTTGGGAAGTGTTTCAAACTCTGCCTGATGGAGCAGACAGCTCGTCCAGCTGGGCCAGGTTCTTCTGCAAATGAACACCAAACCCTAAGTTGTAGAGTTTGGGAAACATGTTAAATCAGAAACTCTAACCCACTGAAGCACAGAGAAGAGATGGGGTGTGCCCAAAACCACCCAGCTAGGGAGGGTCAAGCAGGACGAAACCAGTGTCTGCACTCACACATAGCTGGCTCATGTTCCATTCCTTCATGCTGGGCCTGGAAAGGCAGCCTCATCATCACTTCCCCAGGGCATTAGCCAGGGAAGTGAAGACCAAGAGTGCCCCAGGACCTACAGTCTTCTTTCCCCTAGAAACTGGATAACAAATGAGATACCTCACACCAGTTCCTTTTTAGCGTTAAACACCACCATGGCCAAATACGTGATTAAATGTGGAGTTAGCTCAGGTGCTTCTTGTTGCTTTTTGGTTCATCTGAGAACAACAAAAAGTTGTAACAACTTGGTAGAAGTTCTAAGTTTGCAATTGGTACACAATATCAAATTAATAACATTTCAATTAATCACAAAGGCAAAAAAGTACAAGTTCTAGATGAAGCTGCTATAGGACTGACATACATATTTGACAAGCACAAATTTCTTGAAAAAGAGAAAACCACTATTAAATGTTACCCAAATCATTTTCAATTTGGAATATGACAGTCCACTTATCACTTCTGAGATGTCAGCCACCCAGGACCCAAGTACTGCCGGTGGCACTTGCTCCCTTAGGCCCCCAAACCCTCACCCCTCCTGCAACCTCTCCCTCCCCTCCTCAGCCACCCTTCTTCCATCCACTAAACCAGGTGCAAGGGCATACTACATTCTCCCCACTGAGACTCGGCATGTGTATTATTTAATCCTCACAGAGACACTGTGAGCCAAGGTCAATTGTTATTTTATAAATGAGGGGACCAAGGCCCACAGAGGACATGCACTTGCCAAGCCAAGGTTCCTCACTGAGCAGTGGAGACACCAGACTCCAGGATCTCTCATCCTATTCACTTCACCATAAATGTCTCCTCCACATGGATGGAGGAAGTGATGCATGTCTGGCACATACTGGTACGTAACACATATTAGATCCCTTTGTGCTTCTGATCATGTCTCTCCCTCTCTTTGCCACTTATCTTCTCTATTAGAGCTATCCCTTTGGTTTTTAAGGGAGGGGGCTTAGTGATGCCAGGGAAACGTGTTTTGAACATGACTGCTAACCTACCAAATATTTTGAAATAATTGCCAAGATTTACTTTCTCTCTTTTGTTCATTCTCACATTTCCTCTGTTTACTATGGACACAAACACAACCTATTGTTCGTCTATATGCCTTGAATTCAGGGTCCAGAAATATAAATTTTTGTGAAGATTGAATTCCATGTATAGGAGGCGATGAGTATGGGCTGGTACACTGGGCCTTGCCAGGTAAAGCCTTTGAACAAAACAGAGGGTTAACCAGACTGAGTCATCATTAAAATTTACTCAACCACCTTTTCCATGGTCCCATGTGTACCAAAAGCTGAAAGCTGAGCTCATGGGCTCTGGTATGGAGCAGCCTCTGACGTGGCTGTCAGTGTTACCTGGACGAGTGGCTCAATCTCCTCAAGTCTCATTGTCCTCATCTCTAAAATGGGGTAATAAGAACACCTTCATCACAGGAATACTCAGAAATGAAAGGGAATGATTCATTTAAGCCCTCAGCACAGTGCCTGGAGCACTATGCTCCAGTAACTACCACCTATGGTTGGCAGTAGAAGCAGTAATAGCTGTTCTTGTAGGGGTAGAGGTCATAGTAAAGATCTTCTCAGCAGGGATGGTCTCAACCACAAAAACAAGAAATTGAACAATTCAGACTGATCTTAGACTGTGCTCTCAATTTCAGTTGCTTGGTTTGGTTTCTGATATAGATTTAGAAGTTAATTCCAACTTATTCATCAAAAGAATTTAATACATTACAATGAGACATTGTTAATGCATTAAAAACACATTATTTATTTAATGTATTGAAAATCATGTTGACAGAGGAGAGAAAAGACATTAGAAACAACTGGTTTTGACTTTCACTATCAGTTCTGACCTTCGTAGTAGCCAGTACAAAAGGGAAGCCATATGGGCCATGATATACTCAATATCTAATGTTTTGTACACACCAGGTTAGTATGAATCCAGAGTAGCAAAGTATTTTTCTTAGAATTTGCCAAACAGTCATGTCTACTAACTGCATGTGTCATCAGTTGTACTGAACATGTCTATTTCCCCCCATCGCTCTGTAAATTTCTTGAGAGGAGGAATTGTATTATATTCACATTTGTATCTCCTAAGCATGTTCCCTGTCTTCAGTAGGTATTTTAAAAATATGCAATGATGTAATAATCTTGTATATAAATCGCTTAGCCCTCAGCCTAGTAACTTGATTGGTGTTTTCACAAACACAACTAAACTTTGAGGTCAAGGCTTTCTGATCCTCAAAACCTACACTCTTTTCAGACATTCTACTGTTCTAGTTATCTATTTGTATATTACACACTATGCCAAAACCTAGGGGCTTTCAAATAACAATTAACATCTTTCACAGCTTTGTGTGTTGCATGGGCTCAATTGGACTGTTCTTACACTGTATCTTAGTTGCAGTCAGATATTAGGACTAGAGTTGTCTGAAGATCACTTCAGTCACCTGCGTGGGCTCTGGGTAGGTGCAGCTGGAATAGTCATGGCTTGTCAGGCATCTCCTGCACACAGCCTGTTCACCTGGCCAGCTTGGACTTCCTCAGACAATGGTGCCATCAGCATAGCTAAGTTCCTTACATGATACCTGGCTGATTCATAGACTTACCTTGCAATTAAAAGCAACACTTAGCCTTGTCTGGTGTGGCTCTGTGGATTGAGCTCTAGCCTGCACACCAAAGGATCACTGGGTCTATTCCCAGTCAGGGAATGTGCCTAGGTTGTGGGCCAAGTCCCCAGTGCAGGGTGTGCGAGAGGCAACCACACATTGATGTTTCTCTTCCTCTCCTTCTCCTTCCCTTTACCTCTGTCTAAAAATAATAAAGTCTTTATTTAGTTTTATTTATTTTAATTTTTTATTGTTGTTCAAGTACAGTTGTCTCCATTTTCCCCCAACCACTCACCTCAAACCCAGCCATCCCCACCTCCCTACCCTGATCCAACTCCCCTTTGGTTTTATCCTAGTGTCCTTTATAGTTGTTCCTGAAAACCCTTCCTCCGTTTCCCCCTCTTACCCCCTCCTACCTCCCCTCTGGTTACTGTCAGTTTGTTCTTAAGTTTATTGTCTCTGGTTATATTTTGCTTGCTTGATTGTTTTGTTGATTATGTTCCACTTATAGGTGAGATAATATGGTATTTGTCTTTCACCACCGGGCTTATTTCACCTAGCATAATGATCTCCAGTTCTATCCATGCTGACACAAAGGGCAGGAGCTCTTCCTTTCTTTCTGCTGCACAATATTCCATCATGTAAATGTACCATAGTTTTTTTATCCATTCATTTACTGATGAGCACTTAGGTTGCTTCCAGCACTTGGCTATTGTAAATTGTGCTGCTATAAACATTGGGGTGCATAGATTCTTCTAGATTGGTGTTTCAGATTCTTAGGATATAATCCTAGCAGTGGAGTTAGGATATAATCCTAGCAGTGGAATTTCTGATTTCCTCAGAAAAATTAGTTTTCTGAGGAAATTCCATACTGTTTTCCACAGTGGCTGCACCAGTCTGCATTCCCACCAATAGTGCACAAGGGTTCCCTTTTCTCCACATCCTCTCCAATACTTGTTGTTTGTTGATTTATGATGGCCATTCTCACCAGTGTGAAGTGGTATCTCATTTTGGTTTTATTTTGCATCTCTCTTATGGCTAGTGATGCTGAGCATCTTTTCATATGTGTCTGGGCAATCCGTATGTCCTCCTTGGAAAGGTGTCTGTTCAGGTCTTTTGCCCAGTTTTTTTTTTTTTTCCTTTTAGCAATTCAAAGTACAAATGTTATTACTTTCCTTTTTTTAATATTTCATACCTTCAGTTCCAAATTACTTCTCCTTACAGTCTGTCCTACCTCTACTTATAAATAGGCGGGGGGGGGGGGTAAGAAATACAGAGGGGGATATAAAAAGTCTCAGATTCCTTGGGACTTAATCAAAAGGATTTAGGACTACTTCCAAACATGAAGTGAAGAAAGAGTGATAATCTCATGTGGCCAAACTTTCACTGTAAAGTATCACTATAGAAGACTGGTCCTGCCCGACTCAATGAATGCTACTTGTCTGCAGGGGCCAGACTCACATTTTTGCCCATTTTTTAATTGGGTTGTTTGTCTTCCTGGAGTGGAGTTGTGTGAGTTCTTTATATATTTTGGAGATCAAACCCTTGTCCGAGGTATCATTGGCAAATATGTTTTCCCATGCAGTTGGTTCTCTTTTCATTTTAATGCTGTTTTCTTTAGCCATGCAGAAGCTTTTATATTTTGATGAGATCCCATTTGTTTATTCTTTCCTTTATGTCCCTTGATGTAGGGTACATATCAGTAAAAATATTGCTGTGTGGAATATCAGATATTTTCCTGCATATGTTCTCCTGAAGGGCTTTTATGGTGTCAAGGTTTATATTTAAGTCTTTTATCCACCTTGAATTTATTTTTGTGTATGGTGTAAGCTGGTGATCGAGTGTTATTTACGTGAATGTAGCTGCCCAGATCTCCAAATAGCCCCTTTGCTGAAAAGGCTATTTTTACTCCATTTAATGCTTTTGTCTCCTTTGTCAAATATTAATTGACCATAGAGACTTGGGTTTATTTCTGGGCTCTCTATTCTGTTCCATTGATCAATGTATCTGTTCTTATACCAGTACCAGACTGTATTGATTACAGTGGCCTTGTAATATAGTTTGATATCAGGTATTGTGATCACTCCTACTTTGTTCTTCTTTCTGAAAATTGCAGCAGTTATTTGGGGTCATTTATGGTTCCATATAAATTTTTGAAATATTTGTTCTATATCCGTGAAATATGCCATTGGTACTTTAATAGGTATTGCATTGAATCTATAAATTGCTCTGGGTAGTATGGATATCTTGATGATGTTAATTCTGCCAACCCATGAACATGGTACATGTTTCCATTTCTTTGTGTCTTCCTTTATTTCTTTCTTCAGTGTTGTATAGTTTTCAGAGTATAGGTCTTTTACCTCCTTGAATAGGTTTATTCCTAGGTATTTTATTTTTCTTGTTGCTATATCAAATGGGATTCTTTTCCTGATTTCTGTTTCTGATATTTCATTATTTCTGTACAAAAATGCCTTTGATTTCTGAATATTGACTTTGTGTCCCACTGTTTTTCCAAATTTACTTATTAGGTCAAGTAGTTTTATGGTAGAGTCTGTAGGATTTTCTTTGCACACTATCATGTCATCTGCAAACCATGACAGTTTTGCTTCCTCCTTTCCAATTTGGATGCCCTTTATTTCTTTTTCTTTTCTGATTGCTGTGGCTAGGACTTCCAATACTATGTTGAATAGGAGTGGTGAAAGCAGACATCCTTGTCTTGTTCCTGATCTTAGTTGGAAAGCTTCTAGTTTTTGCCCATTGAGTATGATGTGGTTGTAGGTTTCTTGTATATGTCCTTTATTATGTTGAGGAATGCCCCCTCTATTCCCACTTTGCTGAGTGTCTTTTGATTGGAGCATTTAATCCATTTACATTTAAGGTTATTATTGGTAGGTACTTATTCATTGCAATGTTGCTTCCTTCTTTCCTGTGTTCCTCTCTCCTCGCTCTTTTTTTTTCCTTTTATTAAAGCTGACCCTTTAGCATTTCTTGCAATGCTAGTTTTGTGGAGATGTATTCTTTCAGTCATCATTTGTCTGGGAAACTCCTTATTTCACCTTCAATTTTCATTAAGATCCTTGCTTGATAGAGCAGTCTTGGTTGTAGGCCTTTGGTTTTCATTACTTGGAATATTTCTTTCCATTCCCTTGTAACTTGGTGCGTTTCCATTGAGAAGTCAGCTGCTAGTCTTATCGGGGCTCCCTTATATGTTACTTCCTTTCTCCCTTGCTGCCTTTAAGATTCTCCCTTTGTCTTGGAATTTTGCCATTTTAATTATGATGTGTCTTGGAATGGGCCTCTTTGGGTTCCTCTTGACTGAGACTCTCTGTGTTTCCAGGATTTGTGTTACTTTTTCTTTCATCAGATTAGGGAAGTTTTCCATCATTACTTTTTCTAACAGATTTTCTATGCCTTGTTCTTCTCCTTCTGGTATCCGTATTATATGGATATTACTGTGTTTCATGTTATCCTGTAGCTCCCTTAATCCCTCTTCATTCTTTCTGAGACTCTTTTCCTTTTCTTGCTCTTTCTGGGTGTTTTTTTCTACCTTCTCCTCCAGCTTGCTGATCTGATCCCCTACTTCATCGATCCTGCTTTTGATTCCTTCTACTGTGTTCTTCAGTTCTTACATTGTATTCTTCATTTCCTCTTGTCTCTTGTTGATAGTTTCTATTTCCTCTTTCATGATGATATAGTTTACACTGAGTTCATCATAGTTTCCCTGTAGTTTTTAGTAATTCTCTGTGAGCTCATTGAGCTTCCTTATAACCATTGCTTTGAACTCAATATCTAATAGTTGACTTGCCTTTATTTCATTTAGCATTCTTTCTGAGGCTTTCTCCTTTCATTTCATTTGGGGTTTGTTTGTTTTTTTTTTTTTTTTTTTTTTTTTTTTTTTTTTTTTTTTTTTTTTTTTTTTTTTTTTTTTTTTTTTTTTTTTTTTTTTTTTTTTTTTTTTTTTTTTTTTTTTTTTTTTTTTTTTTTTTTGTCTTCTCATTGTTTCTGAGACTCTTCTTGTTAACCTCTGCTTCTTAAATTGATCTGTTTTGACTCTCTGGGTTTGTAGTGTGAACTTCTCTGGTAGGAGACCTGTGAGACTCAGTGGTGCAGTCTCCTTGATCTCCTGAGCTTGCTGCTCTTGGGATGTCATTTATGCTGGCTCTCTAGATGCATTTGGGTTTTGATTGTTTGGGGTCTTTCTTTGGTGGATCCTTCCCTCCAGCTGGTTGACTGAGGGTCCCTCTGCCCACCACTTCTTGTATGCTGTCATGCAGGTGTATACAGTTTGTGTCAAAGCTGGTTCTTCTATCTTTCCAAGGTTATAAGGCTTCTCTCTCTCTATTGTTCAGTTGTTTGTTCTGGGTAATTTCTCCACCATTTAGTTGTAATTCCAGATTGGTCCTGGGTGGAGGTTAGAGTGTTTTCCACTCACTCTTCCATCATCTTCCTTTATTATCTGTTGGTGGGTTCTCTCTTCCAGCAGGTATATTAGTGTTCACAGCTCCCACATAGCCTTTTATGTGACCAGTTGGAGGGAGAAGACAAAATGGGTTAAGTCAGTGGGAGTGTGTTTTATGGGATTTAAAGTACCAGCACGTAGAGAAGAGATAGGAGATCCTTTGGTTAAGCATAGTGTTAACCATGGTATTTCACCCAACTAACCACTTTTTATAAAGAATGGAAAAGAAATAAGGCTCTTGTTAGAGTGGAGGGAGGATTGTGAGCTGAATCCAGAAAACAGAGCACTTTTAGGAGGTCAGATTATGCACTATAGTGAGAGTAAAGAATAAAAAATAGACATAGTGTGCAAGAGAATAGAGTGATCCACAACAGTAATAAAGCTCTGTAAGATAGTGAAGTGGGCTAAGGTCTGAGCAGGGTGATGTAGAGTATTTACAATTATATGGAACAACAATTATTTACAATAATGCTGGAACAACAATAATACGACAAGAAATATATAATCTGAATAATAGGAAAGGAAGTACATGACATAGAGCATTATGCTATTGGAACATAAGTGAAGTGAAAGGAGGAAAATGAAAAATACACCATGAAAGAGAGAACAAGGAAAACCAGTCACACAATGCTATTAAACAAACAGATAAAACAAAGAAAACTAAACAGAAAGAAGAAAAATAAAAAAAAACACTTATAAAATAAAAGAAGTAAAAATGTAACAGGGTACAGCCAGGGGTCCCCCAAAGAGGGTTTGTAATGGGGTTCAGAACTCAGGGTTCCCAGGAAATATTAAAAATATAGGATGTCCCCACCATTACAAGTCTGAACTATGGGATGTGACACATGGAGCAGGGCCATTGAGTTATTTTGCATACCAACAGTTTTTCAAATAACCTCAGGAATGGTCATTTAATGTATCTATAACTTTTAACTGGCTTCATGAATATGTTAAATAGCTGTGGCCATACTTTGAGCCAGGGAGATGGGAGTGACTTCCACCCAGAATTTAATTGGAAGGTAACTCCCCTGGTTATAGCACTTGCATGAGGGCTTAGAGATGATTTCCTCCACACCATGGGGCTATGCCTGCCGGGATTCCTATGGCAGCCCAGAAAAACGGGAAAAATACTGGAACGCTGGCAGGTGTAGCCAATTGTGGGAGGAATAGGAAATGGGGATGCAGAGAAAGATTAGCACAGGGATTTAAATGTGGCAGCCATGCAAGAAGGAGACGCATGTGGCTTTGGTGAGGTTTGGAACCACATGGCTTTGGGGTTCCCTTTGCCATGCAGCTTTGGAAGCTGGGAAGCAACATGTAGCAGTGATGCAGAGCTCTCTCTTAGCAGTTTGGAAGAACACAGGAGAAATGTTGCAGGAAGGAAATGGGTGAAAGGATTCTTGCTGGTGGGCCAGGAGAAGGTGCCATGTGGGTTTGGAGTAAGAACTGCAGATCCCAGTGACACAAATGATAGTACTGGGAACTGTGGGAGGCCTGCCAGCCAAGCACAGATTACTGAGAAGGACTGGGGACTACCTGAGCCACAGACTTCTATTTCTTTTCTTGAGATATGGTACCCCAGACTGGGAAAAGAGGGAAAGGAAGGACTGTGTGTGTTTATGGGAGTTTTAAGGGACTTTAGGATATTAACAAAGATGTTAAGTTATTACTCTAAGTTTGTATAACTTTTTTAATAAATATTTCCTTTCCTTTTCACAAATCTCTGACATTGAGAGCTATAATTTCCTGGCAGTAGGCAAGGTGAACCTAGTACAGGGGGACCCTGGGTGAAGGGGAGGTCCACTTGGTAATACTATTTTGTCCCCCACCACAGGTCTGTTCTGTAACAAAAATAATAATAATATGAATAAACAATAACATGCAAGTTCTCTGGAATAGCAAAGTGAAATTTGTCTCAGTTTCTCAGTTGTTGGGGTTAGCCTTATGTTCCCTCTTTGGACCTGTCTCTGGACATTTCACAGCTCTGGGTCTTATTGTCCCACTTGGGGAAAGAAAAGAATACAAAAAAGGCAGGGGAGCCTCCTACTGACTTTAACCTGCCAGGCAAGTTCTGCTGGTCTTCCTGGATGCCACAGGCTGAGAGGGGTTGGGCTTCACTTTTCTCCCTTCCTGTGATTTTTTGAGGGTAGGGGCCAGGTCTCAGCTACAATCTTCACAGTTGCTTAGCCTACAGCCCAGGTCCTACATGTGCTGCCATACTCTCACTGTCCATCTGTGCCAGGCTAGTTCCTTGAATCCACCAGTTTTACTGTCCTTGAGGTGCACTAATTAGGGGAAACTCACATATCACCTTCTCGCTCTTCGCTGTCCTAGGTGCTAAACACTCTCAAAGTCTCTTCAGGATAGTTTAGCTCCCTCACTGAGTTAAGTCTTTCTGGGGACCATTAACTTCCTGAGCCCTACTGCTATCCTCTGTGGTGGGGCATGGGGGGTGGTAGTGAGGGGTGCCTCCTCCTTCCTCTTAGTGAGCCAGCTGTCCACGCAGGGGCAAAGGCACAGCTGTGGCTGCAGCAGTGGGGGCTCACCTGTGGCTGTGGCCAGGGCAGGGGCACAGTCAAAGCAGTGGGTGGTGTGGCCACTGTGGGAGAGCTGCCTAAACAATGACTGAGAGCCTTTTCTTGAATAAAATTCTCCTGTTCGAGTCTGCCACTTTTAACAAGCACCTAGCCTCTCACACAGCCCAACATTCCAACCAGACCAGAGACTATCTGGGTCAGGGTCCATCACACCCCAACTCTTCTCCTTTCTCCAGGCGTTACCTGACTCCCCAATTTCTCTGATAATGACCTAGCCAGTGTCCACAGTCCCAGCAGGTAAATACCACCCCTGTGTGTCTCCCACTTCATCTTTACTCCCCACAGTGACTTCAAGCATCCAAGTCTGGCCTGGTGCTGCTCTGTCCTCCCTGTTTGGCAGGGGAGGGAGCTGTTGATTTGACTCTCCTCCAAGGATCCTGTGATAGGCCTGGCAGGTGCTGGGCTGGGGGCTGCAGCAGCCCTGATCCCTGCGCTAGTCCCAGGGACCTTACCATCCCAATGCAATCTCTTTACCATCTGCTTTTCAATATCCTCTACAGTTTTGGCCTCCAACCTTCATATATGTTGGGATTCCATTGGCTGTTCACTCTGTTCCTCAATAAAATATTTTTTAAAAAGCAATGCTTATAAGGAAATTTATACTTAAAATTCATTTATTAGAATATAAGAAGTATTTTTAAAACTCAGTGATGTAAGTAATCATCTCAACAGGTTAGGGAAAAAAAACCTGAGCAAATTAAAGCATAAGAAAGTAAGGGAAAGACAATAGTAAAGAAAGGACATTAAAAAAGGCAGAAATTAATGAAATAGAAACAATCCTAAAATTGAGGGAATATACAGAGCCAAAAGCTGGTTCTTTGAAAAGAATTATAAACTTGATAAATCTTTGAGAAATCTGATTAATAAGAAAAGAAAGAGAAGGTACCAATGTTAAGAGTGAAGCTGAAATGCTGGCGTGCAAAACATTAAACAGATATTAAGATGACACTATGAATAGCTTTATGCCAATAAATGTGAAAATTTGATGAAACAGACAAATTCATAGGCAAAACACAATTTACCAAAGTTGATACAAAAAATAAATTGAAAATATATTTCTATAATATGTAACTAAGAGCCTTCTACAAAAAAACTTCCCAAACCCAAGTAGCTTCAAAGTGAATTCTGTCAAGTATTTCAGACAGAAAAAAAGTCAATCCCATACAAATTCTTCCAGAGCATAAAGAAAAGGCAATGCTTCCCAAATTGTTTTAGGAAACCAACGTAATCTTAATACCAAACTTAACAAGAACATGATAAAGAAGGAAAATTATGGGCCAATCACACTCAGAACACAGAAGCAAAAATCCTAAACAAAATAGTAGCAAATGGCACCAGCAACATGTAAAAAGAAAGTTCATCAGATAAAATGGGATCTATCCCAGGAAAGTAAGGTTAGTATAACATTCGAACTTCAATCAATCTAATTCACACTAACAGAACAAAAGTGAATATTTATATGATCATTTAATAAAGAAAAGGCAATAAAATTCAACATCCACTTGTCATTAAAATAAACAAACAAAAGTCACTCAGCAAAGTAGGAATAGAAGAGAACGCATTAGCCTGATAAAAGTCAGTCTACAACAAGCCTGTAACAAACATCAGATTTAATGATAAAATGTCAAAAGCTTTCTTTCTGATAGAATGACAGATTTGAACAGCAGAGTCGGCCAACAGAACTCTAAGACAATGTTGACTGAACCGTGAGACAAGTAAAGAAAGAACGCCTAAAAATTCTTACAAATTTATAGATATAAGTAAGGTTATAGATACAAGGTCAATATACAAAACTCAATTGATTTCTATCCAGCAAAAGGAAGTAGTTAGAAAATAAAAAAAATTAAAGATTCCCATTTACAATATCTTAATAGAATCAAATATCTAAGAGTTAATCTAACTAAAGTTGTGCAACGCCTTTATGCAGAAAGCCCTGGAAATACTATCAGAGGACATGAAAAGAAAGAGCTAAATAAATAAATGGAGAGGTAGGGGTTGACCATACTCATGAACTAGAAGATTCAACATTACAAAGATATCAGTCCTTTCCAAATTTAGGTGAAGAATCAGATAATTCAAACCAAAATTGCAAAGGTGTGTGTGTGTGTGTGTGTGTGTGTGTGTGTGTGTGAATATTTTTTACTTTAAAATTATTGTATTTTTCATTACCATTTATCCTGCTTATACCACCCTTCTCTGACTATTACTACACTTTTGTCTATATCAAGGGGTCTTTTTTCCTTTTGGCTCCATTCGTCTACCTCCTAACATTCCACCCACACCACCCAGAGCTGTCAGCCTGCTTTCTATCTATAAGTCTGTTTCTACTTTGCTTGGTTATTCTGTTTGTTCATTAGATTCCACATTTGAGTGAAATCTTATGGTATTTGTATTTTTCTTACTGGCTTATTTCACTTAGCATAATGTTCTCCAGGTCCATCCATACTGTCACAAAGGGTAAAATTTTCTTCTTTTTATGGCCAAGTAATATTCCATTGTGTAAATGTCCTGTAGCTGTTTTATCCATTCATCTATGATGGACACTTGGGCTGCTTCCATATCTTGGAGATTATAAATAATGCTGCAGTGACATAGTGGTGCTTATGTTCTTTTGAATTAGTGTTTTGAGTTTCTTCAGGTGAATTGCCAGAAGTGGAATCACTGGATCATAAGGCAGTTCAGTTTTTCACTTTTTGAGATATCTCCATACTGCCTTCCACAGTAGCTGCACCAATCTATATCCCCCCACTCTAGTACTGCAAAAACATTCCCCTTTCTCCACATCCTCACCAGCACTTGTTTGTTGGTTTATTGATGATAGCCATTCTGACAGATATGAGATGATATCTCATTGTGGGTTTAATTAGTGATGCTGAGCATCTTTTCATATATCTATCTGTATGTCCTCTTTGTAGAACTGTCTATTCAGGTCCTTTGTCCATTTTTTAATTGGGTTGTTTGTTTTTTTGGTGTTGAGTTTTGTACATTCTTTATAAATTTTGGATATTAAACCCTTCTCAGATGTATCAGTGAATATGTTCTCCCATTCAGTAGGTTGTCTTTTTATTCTGTTGATCATTTCAAATTTATAAGAAATAGGAGCCCTAGCCAGGTAGTTCAGTTGGTTAGAGTGTTGTCCGGATATGCCAAGGTTGCCAGTTAAATCTCTGGTAAAGACACGAACAAGAAGCAACCAATGGATGCATAAACAAGTAGAATGACAAATCAATATTTATCTCTCTCTCTTGTTAATAAATAAAATTTTTAAAAATTATAAGAAGAAAAACCAACACACTTATAAAAAAAAGAACAAATGGGAAGAATTGCTCTACCTTAAAAGAGTTATAAGATCACACTAGTGAAGAACTGGTTCAAGGAAAACCAAATAGACCAATGAAATAGAATAGCTCTCTAACTCAAACAGAGATCCACAGGTAGGGTGGCACTTCACTTTTGACAAAGATGAATTACAGAGAAAAAATATTTTTAGGAATAATTTGCCATATCAATTGGACATGGAACATTTTAAACTTGACCCCCCCCATCACACTGTACATGAATAAATCATTATCAGGCGGGTATAGAAGAAATATCTTACATACAGAAGATAAAACTTCAGTTGACTCTTGTACAACAGAGAGGGGAAGGGCAGTGACCCCCAAGCTGTTGAAAATCCACATATCACTTTTGACTCCCTAAAAATTTAATTGTTCATAGCCTGCTGTTGCCCAGAAGCCTTACTGATAACATAAAACGTTGATTAACAACTATTTTGTATGTTTTACATATTATATACTGTATTCTTACAATAAAGTAAGCTAGAGAAAAGAAAATGTTGTTATGAAAGTCATAAGGACAATACATTTACAGTTACTTCATTGCATTTCTCTATAAGTTTACATCACGGGTTTACAATGAATCATCTATCAGTACCTATATCAATATTGTGTTATATGATACAAAGCACCATAGATGTTATATGTATTGTTAACACTAGACATCAAAAATGAAAAGATAATGTGAAAAAAAGTTCATATTTATGTACATGTATAACAATTCATGTATTGATAATGAAGAAGCAGCGATATGACTGCTTTATGATAGCCTAGTTTAATCACTATGATTGCTTCACAATAGTAAGGAAATTTCCAAAAAGTTTTAAAATATGTTTATTGGTGAAACAAATCCTTATGTAAGTGGACCCATGCAGTTCACACCCATGTTGGTAAAGGGTCAACTGTCTAAGGCTTCTAAAAAATAAATATAGAATATTTTCATGAACTTGTGGTAGGAAAAGATATCTTACTAGAACAAGACACAGAAAAGGCACTAAGGGTAAAGGAAAAGACTGATGAATTGGACTACATTAAATTAAGAACTCTGTTCATCAAAAGACACCATTAAGAAAGTGAAAAAAAGCAAAAAGAAAATGAAAGAAACAAGCAAATGTGAAAAATATTTTATAACCCACACAACAGACAAAGGTCTCATATTCCTAATATAACAAGATGTCTTTCAAATCAAGAAGAAAAAGATGGACAACTTGATGGAAAAATAGGTAAGAATCACCAATAAAGAATTTCACAAAAAGGAATATTCAGTTGCCCAATAAATACGAAGAGTGAATCAACCTCATTAGTATTTAGTAAATTGGAAAAATAAGCAAATCAAAGTATAATCATGTAGAACACTACCTATGGCTCAAATGCAAAGAAATGACCATGGGTGTTAGCAAGGATGTAGAGCCAAGGAACCCTCATATTCATGGAAGTAAAACTTTTTATAATCCCTTAGGAGAACAGTTTGGCTTACCAACTAAAACTGAACATACATATGCTGTATGACACAGCAATTCCACAGGGACACCAACTGGTGTGCTCTATGATAGTGATGACAGTTTTGTTTTTAATAGCTCTGATCTAGAAACAACCCAAAGGTCCATCAATGGGAGAATGGTTAAGTAATTTGCAGTATTTTTAGAAAAGAAATTGATACAACAATAAAAATAAATGAACTTCAGTCATAATGTGTATGAATCTCATAAATAGAGCATTGATCAAACCAAACCTGACACAAAACATATACAGTATGATTTCATTTTTTACTATAAAACTCTATCATGAAGAGATGCCTGATTAGGTGACAAAACTAAAGAAATGAAAGTGATCACCATAAAAATCTGGCTAGTGGTTATCTCTGGGGGCTCAGGGGAGAGATGATTTGGAGGAGGCCAGAGGAAGCTTCTGTGATATGGTTCCATTTTTATTTGGGTGATGATTCTTATGAATGTTTGCTTTGTGATAACTAATTAAGCTGTACATTTTTTGTTTTAAAAGTCATTCCCTATGTGTGTGTTACACTCAACAATTAGAAGTTAGGAACAAAAAGAGAGAGGGTGACAGGAATACTAGGAGGCCCAGGGAGATTGCCTTCTGGGTTGACATCAGTCCATTTGTTATTTTTGACTAAATGATGCCCAGAAGAGCAAAGGGAATGTAACATGAACATTTAGTGTCATGGTGCACCCAGGAAAACGTGTAGCTTGCCATGCGAATGACATGTAAAACTAGTTGGTCTGTTCCATTTCAGAGTGTCTGGGCTGGGGATGGGCTGAACACAGGTATTTTCAAAGCATCCACCTGAGAAGCCAGGATCAGAGTCGCAGAGAAGGCTCAGGTGGTTTGGGAAGATATGGTATGGTAGATGAGGCTAATTAAAATGATGGCCTCCTTATAGCCAGACCCACAGCTCCAGCCCTGGGAGTTTCCTGAGGACACAGCAACTGGGAGCTTTAGGAAAGCTGAAAGAGTAGGATGTCTGAGGTCCCTGTGTAGACACTGAAAAAAATAATGCTTTCTCTTTCTACTGCAGGGGAGGATACTGCTACAAGGAGCCAAAGAAAACACTTGGAGGAAGCTGTTTCTGCAAAATTTGCCCAAAGTCCCCTGTATGATCGTTAATTGTATGGCTATGACCACTTGATTGGCTATGGGGTGCCCGAATTAAACATTACTCCTGGGTGTGTCTGTCAGACTGTTTCTATATGAGATCAGCATTTGAATTGGTGGACTGAGTAAAGCAGATTGCCTTCCCCAGTGTGGACATCATTCAACCCATCAAGGACCTGATTAGAACAAAGAGTAGAGGAAACAGGAATTCACCCCTTTTGTTCTGCCTTACTGTTTGAGCTGGGACATATCTCACCTTCTCTGGCAATCAGACTGAGATTTATACCATCAGATTTCTTTGTAGGTCTTCAAGCTCAGATCGAATTATGCCACTGACTTTCCTAGGTTTTGAAATGCTGATGGCAAATCATGGGACTTCCTACCCTTCATAATCAATCACATGAGCCAATTCTTCATAATAAATCCCCTTTTATAAATAGCGTACTGGTTCTGTCTTTCTGAAGACCTGTGACTAATACACCCCATCTTCAACACCTGCTATTGTCAGTGCTTGCCCTCTCCCTCTTCTCTCCAAACCTCTCAGGGAAACTGAGCTCTGTTTAATTAGAACATGGGTCCAGAGTTTTCCATACCATGCTGTCTTTGGAACTAGGCAGAGTCCTGGGTGTGCTGATTTTAGCAGCTGCTGAGGGCACAGTTTGATCTTGGATAGGAGTGGCATTTGGCTCTTATGAGAGGACTTCGGATGAAATGAATCCCCTAGCTTAGTTTGATGAAGACAGGATTGCCTCTAGGGCTATCCTTACCTGGGTTTGAAGCCAAGTTCACCCACTTCCTGGCTGAAAGCTATGTCACCTTGGCAAATTACTAGGGATGTATGAGGTTTAATTAATATTGTATAGGATACACTAAGCACAGTGCCTGGTACCTAGAAGGTACTCAATAAATGCTGTTGTTTTAACCTTTGTTGATTATCACCATCATAATTACATTTTAATTGTTGAAATTACATATTATGATTAACAATTAATAAAACATCATTTATCATCATCATCATCATTACCATCCTACTCAGATCCAGAAGATTATTGAGCAATCTCTTCAGTAGAAAACAAACAGGAGACAGACACTGTGCACACTGGTGGAGAGGTAGAAGGGAGCTCATTAGGTAGGAGGCAGGGAGCTCTAGCCTCTCTACACACTGGAGGTGGTGGTGCACTGGATCATGTGACCCAGGTCCTGGTGCTCGGAGGAGACACATTGTTTTCCTTCTTGTCTTAAACTCCATCTGCCCAGGGTCGGGACTCAGAGGCTGTGTCTCAAGAAGGGAGAAAGGGTCCTTGGCCTGGCACTTTATTGCTGAAGCTATGTAGGTTTCTTTCCATGAGAGAAGATCAACATATAGAACGGTTGCTACCTTCTGTGCCTATATTTCTCATCATGGTCTAGTGTCATTCCATCATGGTCTCAAAAACTGTCAGATCAACATATTTCCTTTAAAAATATGTTGGAAAAGCACTAACTTGGGAGAATATGATTGGAAGGAGTGACAAACCTTACTCTCAGCCCAAGGTGAGTATGGGGGGCTAAGGGGAAGAGGCAAATGGTGCTGAGAGGACCATAGAATATGAGCAGGAAAAACAGCTAGTGAGATTGAGAGAATGGAGGCAGGCAGGGTCACTGCTAGCAGCGAGGTTCTTCTAGGTAGCACTGATTCGCATGGTCCATATAAGGAGGCTGAAATAGAAACTGGATGAACAGTGTGTGGTAGCTCATTTACAAAAATGTCCACTAATAATCCATCCCATCTCTAGACAAGTGTGCTGCTTTTCCAGTCCAGAGGTAGAGTCTGTTTTCTCTTACTTTAAATCCAGGCTTACCCTCTGACTGGCTTTAACCAACAGGATACAGCAGAAGTGATGCTGCATGACTTCCAATCCTAGGCCTTAAGAAGCCTTGCAGCTTCTGCTTTCACCCTCCTGGGATCCAGCTGCCATGTAATGAAAATCAAAGTAAACCACTGAATGAAGAGTGGCCATACAGAGAGCAAGAATGACCCAGCCAGCCTGGCTGGAGCACTAGGAGTGAGTGAAGCCAGCAAGGCTGTTCTCTCTCATCATCCCAGACTCCAGTGAAAGGTAGCTGCTGAAATGACTCTGGCCAACATCATAGGGGGTAGACCTGCCCAGCCCCCTACACCATAGGTGGTAGAACCAAACCACAGGATCATGGAGAAGTAGTAAATCCTTGCTTTTCAAGTCACTAAGTTTAGTTTGTTTTTTTTATGTAGCAGTAAATAACTGAAACAGGGTGACTTACAAGCAATTGCTTAGAGACACTGAAAGGCAGATCAGTTAACATCACTAATTTGTTGGGTTTAGAACATAATGCTTATTGATCTTTAGTGCTTTTAATAAAACTTCTGTTTTAAATATACACTGTGGTCAGCATGCTTGCAAGTGGGAAATTGGTGCCAATAACCGAGATTTCCCACATGTTTCTAGTCAGAGACGAGCCAAGAGAAGAGTGACAATAAACACTTCCTTTTACCGAGCACCTCCTGTGGGATAAGTCCTGTATGTGGTGCTTCACAGTCCTTATTTCATTTTATCCTTCAGAGGGAGGAACTCTGAAGTGTCTCATTCTACAGATGAGGGACTTGGAGTGTTATAAAGCAGAAGCATTTGCCCAGGGCTAAGCTATGAATAAGTGGCAGAGCCAGTGCTTGAACCCAGCGCTCTTCATCTCCAAACTATACTGCCTTTCTTAAACCAAAATATTCCAACTAGTCTATGGCTTCAGCTGCAACTTCTGCTAGTAGGCTGGGGATTGGGAGCTCACGGAGATGGCTCTTAGAAAATTCTTTTCTCTCTTTGGAAGAGGTTACAGACCTTTTGGGCCATGGAGGCACCTGGCATCTGAAGGCACCTAGCATAAGGCATAAGGCATGCTCTCCACAGAAGCAGCACTTTCAATATTATGCAGTTTCACATTCTGTGCTCTTCATTCTGAAGGAGGGAGCTTCCCCTTTGAAATCCATGAATAGCCCCAGGCCTCTCAGAGTCAGAGCCCTGGAGTTTCCCCTGGTCCTAGAAGGAAAAGGCTTGATATCTGTCCCCTTTTAATCTGGGAAGCCTTCCTGGGAGAGTTTAGCTTTGAGCTCTGTCTTGGAAGAAGTGAAGGAGGCAGCTGGATGAATGCTAAGTAGGACATTTTTGTTTGAAGAGCAACCCTTGAGACACTGCTGTGAAAATCTCAGTACAGTGAAGGCAGAAATAGTTTGTGTTGTGCAGCAAATTACAATTCAGAATAATTTTAATGTGTTGCAGTCATGGGCCAAAATCAACCTGATAACCTTTCGGAGAAATAAATCTGAACTTCCAAATGTAGATACAAAGGATCATCTATACAATTTTAGGGTGGGGAAGAGCTAACTTGAAAGCAGTTTATGGCACAACTAATTGGGGATTTGGAGGAAGAAACATAAACTCAGAATAATCGAGGAGTGTGATACAGCTGCTAAGAGATCTCAAGCAATCTTGAGTTGCACAGTTAAATTTTTAACGTGCCATTTTAGGTTAAGGGAGTAAAAATGACCAAATATGAAACCTATGTGCTGTTCTAGGTGACACTCTTTTAAGGGGGTATAGAATTTGAGCTTCCAGGGAGAGCACACATCACTCATGCCCACCTCCAATTTAGGTTAGTCAGATTCAAGGGCATTTAATTGAGTCATGTTTTAAAGAGGTGAAAATTTCAAAAAGAATTAATATGTCCAAGCATACAGGTATGCTCTTGCCCCTTTTTCTTTTGTCTTTCTGAGTCAGGACCATCTCCCAGGGTTTTTTCCTCTGACTTTCTTTCTCCTTTCTATTCTCACCTGACTGATTTAGGTCCCAGGATCATTGACCTGGCCTGAGCAGACCTGAGCTAGGTGGCCAAGACCATTCTACTCTGTATCAGGACAGTCTCTCTTGCTGTCTCATTGTTCCTTTTCTCCTGGTGCTGTGGGTGGGATTGTATCTGTCATTTCTCAAAGCCAAGACCTGAGACTCAAGTGGGACCACTGCAAAGGCATAGAGCAAGGCAGACTTTGGGGGCAATCCCAATGCTGGTTCTAGATTGACTTGGGCCTGGACCTGGCAAAAGAAATTTTCTACTGCATTGGCCTAGCTCTGTTGAGTGCTACATTCTGGCTTGGGGACATTCTCATAATAAAAACTCTCTTCTTTGCTTCATTTACATATATGAAACTTCTATGAATTAAATTGTGTCCCTTTCAATACAGATATTGAATCTCTAACTACCCCACCCACCCCCCTGCAATGTGATGATATTGGAGATGGGGTCTTTGGGAGGTTATTAGTTATTTAATGTCATTAAGGTAGGGTCATCAAGATGAGATTGATGCCATTAAAAAGAAGAGAATTTATAAGAAGACCACTCCTCTTTTTTTTCTCTTGCCCTCCCAACCCCCACCATATAAAAGCAAGTAAGAACATAGCCATGTGAAAGCCATAAAAAAGGTCTTCACAGGAAGTGACCTGGCTGGCACCTCAGTCTTGGACTTCCCAGCATCCAGAACTGTGAGAGCTAAATGTCTGTTGTTTAGGTCACCTTGTGCATGGTGTTTTATTACAGCAGCCTGAGCTGACTATAGAAATCTATGGAGATAAGAGATTGTTTGAGGGCAGGAGTTGGGTATTCCAGTATAGCTGGCCTAATATCTGATTATATTGCCATCTCATGGCATCAAGTCCAGTCTTACTCCTGACACTGATGACCCAAGGGAAACTGTCAGGCAGGAAAAGGGATTTAAGATAGTGCCATATGATAATAATTTGGGGACTAGGGCTGCTCACCTCCTCAGAGGAGAATTGGGGTTATGAGGAACTCCTCTCAGTAGGGCCATTCATTAGAGATGAAAGCTATGATTGGCTGTTCCCCAACTTAGAGCTGCCTGGAGCAGCAAATCTCCCACCCCAGACTGAGGCACACCTAATAGCACCTCTTCCATAGTAGGAGCCTAAAAGGGAAGTTAGAAGATAGAGAAATGTTACAAGTCCCACCCTTAACACAGTGAAAGTGGGTGCTTAGTGAATCTCCCAGGTACCAGCTTGGCATGGGGGCAGAGTTACGGACCAGGAATTATGATGTGTAAAAAGCTAGTAGGATTTCTCAACCTTGCCATTTTTGGTTTCTTGGTCACCCCTGGTCAAGAAAGCAGAATAACTCCTCCTTCCTTCTGCAACCCTGGGAGTGGGGAAGATATCTTTAATACAATAGAATGAATTTGAGAGACTAGGTCCCCAGTTCCTACTGACTGAGTTTGGGACAAGAACATGCCAGCTAGAGGGAAGCAGGCTGAGTCCTGGAGTCCATGGGAAAAAAGAGATGAACAGCAGTAAACAAAGACAGGAAAGTGACACTGGTGCAGAACGGTTAGCTGGGGCAACAGACAGTCCCTATAGTCATCTCACATGTCTACAGGGCCATCCTAAAAAGTTTGTCCCAGGTGGGAGAGCCTCAATCAATGGGTAAAGTCACAGAAGGGATATTTTGGATTCTAGCTGGGCAAGACTTTGTTAAACCCTGGATCTGTGCAGTACTGGAGACCCTGCATCTTGAGACAGTGTGCTCCTTGTCACTAGAGTTGTCGAGGGTCTGAGTGGGATGAGAAATTGGGCTAGGTACTAGAAGCTTTCCAAAGTCCTTTCCAACAATGATCAGGGAAAACAACCTCACAAAATCTGCAGCTCTCTGGAGCAGGTGTGGGAGAGGTACCATGAACATCTGTATAACAATGATTATAAATGCCAGAAAAATATTTGATGAGCTGTGACTGTTTTTGATGATCATTTTCTTTCCAGCTCATCTGGAGATAATGTCATCTGATAACTGGACACTCACCTGTCCAATTACCTGTCCAATCACTTGCCTGTTGACTCTCTGGCCTACTCTGTCTTCCTGAGCTTTTGCAGGTCAGATGGACTCATCTGCAGAAAATATGGGAAGAATGCCTCTGATATGGAATGAGGGGGACAATTTCATTCATTCACAAATGTGTGTGGAAGGTCTTCTCTAGTCCAGGCATGGTGCCATGTGTCAAGGATGCAGAGAGGAAAGATAGACCTTGCCTTTAAGGAGTTTACAGTCCTTAGGCCAAGTAGCTATGTGAACAATAGACTATTGGAATTCGATTATCCATTTGATAAATGTTTGTTGAGTATGAGCTCTGTGCTAGGCACTGGAAGTTTGGCAGCAATAAGAAAGGTCTCTGGCATCAGAGGATATCCCATAACATTCCAGTGGGGGAATCAGACAATAGGCAAGTCCTACCTAGAGGACATCATAACCTGTTGTGCAAAGTGTCATGAAGGAACTTTAAAAGGTGAGGGAATAGAGAATGAGAGGGTTGAGACTTCCTTTGGGTGATCTGGGAGTGTTCATTGACAAGGAAATGGTTAGGTTTCCACCTGAAGCTTAAGAAGAAGCTAAGTAAATAAGGAGGGTAGAACATAGAATTCCAAATAGAGGGGACAGCTGCTATAAAGGCAGGAAAGACCTTGGTTTGTTAAAGAAGCATAAAGGACATCACTGTGCTTAGATGTGGTAAATGATGGCATAAGTTGAGGTTAGAAAAAAGGCAGGAAGATTTAACAGGGCTTTGTAGAATTTAAGAGAAGATTTTACTCTACAGAGAGCTCAAGATCAGTATTCCCAGTTTGGGGACTACGGTAGTGAGGACTCCGATGACCTGCCTACTTCCCGCCCCATCTTGACCTGCCCCTCCTCTGACCTGCCTATGAGGAGGAATAGAAGGGGGCAGATTCTTCCAGGAGACAAAGGAGCTTGAACATTTTGGAGACTACCAAGCAAGGGTCTTTGAAGGGATCAGAGGTGGCTCAAGAGACAGACAGTGGAAAAAAGGAGGGGCTCATCAAGGTAAGATCTGGGGTTCTGTGTCACTTGGTCCTGTTCTCCCAAAAGTCAATGATAAGGCAATTCTCTGTCTCTCTCTCTCCTCCTAACTCTAGCCCTTCCAGCATCTCCTCCCAAACCCCCAGAGGAGGGAGTGCTGCAGAATTCCTGTATGAAGGTTGCTTTCTTGGAAGGCCTGGGCTTTTCAGAGCCAGTGCTACTGCAGTAACATTTACCACATCAATTTTGGAAAGGAAGAAGCACAGCAAGCTGGTCCAGGCAGAAGGCAGGAAAGTTGGGAACTTCTCTGGTTTAATCTTCTCTTCTCTGTTTTATTTTTAAAAATATACTTTGCAAAGATATATGGTGTCTAAGTTTCTGAAAAGGGAAGCAGCAAAGAAACTCCTTCTGGTGTGAATGAAAAGAATTACATAAACCACCATAAATTTAGTATAAAATTACATTGCCAGCCCCAGAAGAGATAAATGCTTTTCCATCCTGCATTAACCATGTTCAAGGATCCATTATCCTGAGTTCCCAGTTCCCAGTCTGCTGTACTTAATGGGGCACACAGGCATGGAGGTCAGGCCCACCTCATAGTATAGAACAGAAACTATTGAAACACATTATTTGACTCCATAGGGTATCGGGTTTTTACAGAAGTACCCCCTTGTATTTATGCTTGTTTCTTCTTTGCTTTCTAAACTGAGACTTGGGCTCTTGCTCCTTCTTGGGCTCCATTAAGTCAGAATTTCCTTTCCCTTGGGAATTTTCGCAGTTCTACCATTCCTTCAGGTCTTGAAGTCCTAAGGGGCCTCCTCTATGGAGGATCTTAAGAAGCTTCTAGGCTGAGAGGAGGGAGCTCTCAAATGTGGGTTTTAAGGCCAAGCTCTGCCACCTTTCAGCTGTGTGCAAGTTACTTAACAACTCTATGCCTGTTTCTTCATCATAAAATGATAACAAAAGTATAAACACACCCACTTACCTTAAAGGATTATGTGGGGTTTAATTTGGGAAATGGATTTGTAATGCTCCTGGTGTAATGCAGAACTCATAACAATTTTTTAAAAAGTTAGCTACTTTTATAGTCAACTCATTCTATTTGTTAAAGTATAATTTTATTGATTATGCTATTACAGTTGTCCCAATTTTTGCCCCTTTGCCCCCCTCCACCCAGTACCCTCCTTTCCTCCAGCAATCCCTCCCTTAGTTCATGTCCATGGTTCATGCATGTAAGTTTTTTGTCTTCTCCATTTCCTATACTATTCTTAACATCCACCCATCAATTTTGTACCTATCCCTGTACATTTTCCCCCATTCTCCCCCATTCCCTTCCCAGCTGATAACCCTCTAAATGGTATCTATGATTCTGTTCTCATTCTGGTTGTTGTCATAGTCTGTTTTTGTTATTGTGCTTTAGATTCAGTTGATAGTTGTGAGATTGTTGTCATTTTAACATTCATTGTTTTGATCTTCTTCTTTTCCTTAAATAAGTCTCTTTAACATTTCATACAATAAGAACTTGGTGACAATGAACTCCCTTAACTTTACCTTGTCTGGGAAGCACTTCATCTGACATTCAATTGTAAATGATAGCTTTGTGAGATAGAGTAATCTTGGTTGTAGGTCCTTTCCTTTCATGACTTCGAATACTTCTTTCCAGCCCCTTCTTGCCTGAAAAGTTTCTTTTAAGAAATCAGCTCATAGTTTTGTGAGAACTCCTTTGTAGGTAACTCTCTGCTTTTCTCTTGCTGCAATTTTGTCTTTATCTTTAAACTTGGCATTTTAATTATTATGTGTCTTGGTGTGGTCCTCCTTGAGTGCAACTTGTTTGGGACTCTCTGTGCTTCCTGGATTTGTATGTCTATTTCCTTTGCCAAATTAGGGAAGTTTTCTTTCATTATTTTTTCAAATAAGTTTTTAATTTCTAGCTCTTCCTTTTCTCCTTTTGGCATCCCTATGATTTGGATGTTGGCACTTTTGATGTCCCAGAGTCTTCTTTATACTCTCCTTTAAAAAAAATTTGTTTCTTCATTCTGTTCTGGTTGAATGTTTATTTCATCCTTATGTTCCAAGTTGTTGGTTTGAATCCCAGCTTCCTTCTCTTCACTGTTGATTCCTTGTGGATTTTTCTTTATTTCACTTAGTGTAGCCTTCATTTCTTCTTATGCTTTTGCCATACTCAGTGAGTTCCTTGAGCATCTTGATCACCAGTGTTTAGAATTCTGCATCTGATAGGTTGGCTATCTTCATTCATTTAGTTCTTTATCTGGGATTTTGTTCTGTTCTTTCATTAGGGCCATATTTCTTTGTCTCCTAAGTTTTGAAGCCTGCCTGTGTTTTTTTCTGTGTATTAGGTAGAGCTGCTTTGACTCCCTGTCTTAAGTTGTTGGGGTGGAGCATTAGGTATTCACCAAGGTGGATTAACCCACTTCACCATTTTGAGGCTCTGTGTGTGGGGAAGGGGTTGGAGAAAGGGCAATGTCACTGCCTGGCTTCTGGAGGTTTGCTTGGCATTCTCTTCACTTCCAGTCACTTCACCTACTTCTTGTATACGACTGGTGCCTTTCTAGCCATTGCCCTAGTGGTGGTTACCAGAGTGGGTAAGTTTGCATACATTCTAGATCTGTGGAGGCCCTTTAAATAGACTCTCATGAGAAACCCGCAGTTTCTTTCAGCACCCCAGCCCCCACTGGTCTTTACAGCCAGAAATTATGAGGCTTTATTTTCCTGGTGCTGGAATCCTGGGCTATACAGTCTGGCCTGGGGCTGAGATCACTGGCTCCCAAGGTATCCCTCCTGATTTTTATCCACCTCATGTGAATGTGGGACCACTGTTTGGCCACTGCTGCTGCCTCTCTGGTGCCACACCACATCCTTTCTGCCCTGGCTCCCCATTTCCACCCCTCCTACCTTTCTGGATGAATATGGCTTCTTTAAATACTTGGTTGCTGGACTTGCATACAGTTCGATTTTCTGGCAGTTCTAAGTGTTTTTGTTTTGAGGTTAGTTGTGATTCTTCTTGTGGTTGTATATGCCTCCATCTTGACCAGAAATCCTCTCAATTCTTCTTTTGGTTGTTCTGGAAACAGCTATTGTATTCCTCTGAGATGTGAATTTTCTCCAAAGGATGGTATGTGGCCCTGAGGATGCTGTATCCCAGCCAAATATGCTTTATTTACTCATCCACTCAATAAACATTTATTTAGCTCTCATTACATGTCTAGTGCTGAATTAGATTCTGCTGATAAAAAGAAAAATAAGACACTATCCCTACCCTTTAAGGATTTACTGACATTGGACAAGACAGAAACAAAGCTACCTTGCAAGATGGAACAGACCACAGGAAGAGAGAGACAAAGGAAGTCCTAAGGTTGGGCTTTCCTCAGCCATCCTTGATTCATGTGTGTCCAAGGCAGGACTGGAAGTAGCCATAGGTCCTCTGTGAAGCAGTTCACCACAGACATTGGAAAAGGCTGTGTTTAGATTGTCAAGGCTGTGGGAGTCCATGGCCCCAGCAGAGTCCAGGTGTGATGAATTGGTCAAGGGAGATCAGAGACATGGGCTCTGACCAAATCCAAAGAAAGAGACTAGATCATAAATTACATAAGCATGGACTTGGCTAAGTACACCAATAAGACAAAGACCAGCCAGGATGAGAAGGGCATGGTTCTGAAGACCAAAGGAACTGGAGAACCATGAAATTTCCCCTATACCATGAGGCTGTGTAAATCCCACTCCTCCCCTCCTTCATCTTAGGGAGAAGAACAGGAGACAAAGAAACAAAATGAGAGACTGAGCATCTTTCATCTGGACTGGCATTTCCTATAAGGACTATTGATTTATTGGATGAGCTCAAGCTCTGAACTGGATTGAATGTTTGTCTGCTTTTCCCCACCTTTCTCCACTTTCTCTGGGGGAGAAGACCCAGATAGTTATAAATCATAAAGCTCATTTTCCCTCACATCTGAATTAATGATTAAATTTTGTGGCCTTTCCCCTTATGTACATGCCCCATACCAAGTATATCACCTAGCACTGAAATGATACTTGATAAATGCTGCAAGTCTGGATCCCATTTCTGAAAGCCATAAGCCATATACACTTTTCATATAGATGAAAGCCCTTGGACTTTGCCCATTCACTCCTCGTTCTTGAGGCCTGGACCATGATCAGACCCTCAATGCTCTGGAAGTCAAAAGAGAAGCAGTGGGCCTGTCTGGATCTAAGACTAGCTCTATCCTATGCCAGAAAACTTAGTTTATTTTAAACCAAATTCCAGTGATGGACCAACTCCATGCCACCCACAGGTCTCCAGTTCCCGCTCTGGCCACACACACACACACACACACACACAGAGAAACACACACACAGAAACACATAGCTGAGTGGAGATGCCATGTGAATGTGGGAGTTTTCAGAGTGGAAGTATCTTGGCCCTGGTTTCATGATGAAGAGAAGATGGGGGTGGGGTGAGAAGGAGTAGCATGTGAAGGCTCTACCTCACTCCTGGGGAAATGCTATGCTAACATATATAGCCAAAATAAATCATCCCTTTGGGAGGGGCAGAGGCAAATAGGAGAGAATAATTGACCCAACCAGAGAAAGATTTATTTCTAATGAGTCTCATAATTAAAATTGGCAGGGTGGGGAACACTTGAGATAGTCTGTATCTCCTGCCTGGGCCAGGTGGGAACTTGCAGAAGGGAGTAGGCTGAGGTATGTAGGTGACATCATAGGAGGGTGAGGAGGAGTGCTGCAATATCTCAGACATGTGGGAACTTCCTGGGTGAGAAGTCTAGAGGAGGACTAAAGAGCTCAGGATGTTATTTCTGGCTTTAATAACAGCCCTGGTGACAACCAACCACATGAGAGGGGTTTCAGGCAGGCAGCTCTGTCAGTGAACAGTGGCACCTCCCGCATGAAATGAGGGTTTTCTATGAGGTCTTGGTGGCCTTTAATGCAGGAGTGGGGTGGGGAATGTGGGATTCATTTTTACTAGTGAGAAGGCACAGATGCCTGAAAAAGAATAGGAAGTAGTGGAAAATTGATGCCATAACAGGGCTTCAAAGGAGTCCCTAAAATAGAGTGGAGGAGGCTGTGTGAGTGTAGTGCAGTAAGGAAGAGCTGAAGACCTGCCATCTTCTAGCCTGTGTCCTTGTGAGACCTAGCCTCTCAGGGCCTCAGTTGCCTTTTCTGCAAGGAATAATAATAGTAGCTCACTTCTCTCAAGGCTGTCAAGATTAAATAAATTAATACATATGTGTAAAGAGTTTAGAATGATACTTTGCACATCTAATGTGCTCAAGAAAGGTTAACAATTATTATAGTGGAAAGTGAGCTAGAGTAGGAAACAAAAGACTGGGTTTTAATAATGACTCTGCCAGTGATCAAGGGAATGCCTCTTTGGACCTCAGTTTTATCATTTGCAAAAAGATGAGGAAATAGATAATCTGAGCTTTCTCTTCTGGCTCTAACATTCTAAGACCTTGACTGGGTAATTTGGTAGAATTGATACAAGTCTACTTTGCTCCAAATTACCTTAACCATGCCAGTGTCTACAATTCTACAACTAGGGATGTAAGCCTTTGAGTTAAGCATATTCTTTAACCTCTGCTCCCTTCTTCAGAAAAAAAAAAATAGGTCTTTTGGGTAATTAGTGAGTATTAAATCAGTAATACAGGGGAGTGAATTAATTCCTCCAAAAATAAATGGTCCCAGGTAACAGCAGTTCACAGAGCATGGCTCAGAAAGAAGGGAAATGGAGATATCATGAATCTAAATTCTTAGTATGTGATTTTGTTTAGGATAGGATCTGCCCTAAGTGGCTTTATGAGAAAATATCAAGACATAGCAATTGTAGCATGTAGAATCTGGATACAGGTATAGGTAAAAATCCAATTAATAGAATATGAAGGGAACAAAAACTTTGAAAAAAAATGAGGGAGGTTGGGACTAGGTGATAGACTAGATCCATGTATCCATCTGGTGGTTCCATCCATCTCTCTGAGCAACACAGGCTGCTCAAGGCCATCTGGGTTCCTCTGAGAGTGGACCTCTGCATGCCCAGGTAAATCTTATCTTTCCTGAGCATCTTGGAGGTTCTGTGGCTTCTGAAGTGGAAGCTTAATTGACCTTCCACAGAAAGCCCAGGTTGGGGATATGTTATTTAATGATTCAGTGATATGCTCCCTGCTGGGCACTGCAAATTGTGCTCAGAAAATATTTGAAATGATCTATAGTCATCAGGAAGAAATTTGAGTGACTCAGATGACAGAATTCTTGTCATGCAAGCCAGAAGCTGATTATTGGGCAACTGGTCCAGAGAGACAGGAGAGAGGAGTGGGCAGGAAGGAAAGGGAAAAGAAGAATGTGGGAATTCCAATGGGCTATCACCTGGATGCCCTCTCTTTACAATTCCAGCCCAAATAAAGAGACCAGTGAGGGAAGTGAATACTGAGGTCACTGTTCAGACATCTTGGGGAGAAATAAGTCAAGAAAGTCAGATTCTGTTAAGTACTCTTGTTTTCCCAACAGTGAAAAAAATTCAAGGGAGAAAAGTGGTTTTCTCATACCCTCCTGCTATTCTCCCATAGTGTGTTGCAGGCTCCTATCCCACTGATGAGGTTCTGTCCCACAGAACACTGAGGAATTGCACAAGGTGGTAATGGTGAAGAAACATTTATATAACCATTCATTCATTTGTTCCACATTTACTGAGGTTCTACTGTATGTCAGACACTGTACCAGGTGCAGGGGATATGACCAAAAGAAGCAATTGTCATAATGGAGCAGTGTAGAGTGGTATGCTAGAAAAAAGGCAGTGAGTGTTTGGAAAGTACAGAAGTGGAGCACTTGATTCAGTCCTGGGGTTTGGCAAGACCATGCTGGTCAGAATCCTGAAGGAGAGTAGGAGTAACTACATGGGCAGGGAAGTTGTGAGAGGGCCTTTTGGACACAGGGACCATCAATGAAAAGTGGTGGGAATTCAGAAAATCACAGTATACATAGGGAACTGGACACCAGGTGCAAGTGGGATGTTAGGAAGTGGAAGCTGGAAAGGTCTTGAAGGGTTATGTTTGCCATGTTTGGGGAGGAGAAGGGTTTGGGCAGGAGGTGGGGATGGTCAGTGCTGCCTTTAGAGAGAAGGTTCTGCTGCAGTGTGGGAAACGATGGAGAGGGGTGGGCTGGGGGCCCACATTCTTCTGGGGACTGTTATGGAGGAGCTAAACTAGGAAGGTGGGAACAGAAAGACTGGGTTAAAGTCATGAGATATGCAGGAGTGCAGGCAATAGGACCTGGGACTCACAGGATAGTGGATTGAAGGTCAGGAACAGGGAGGAGTGAGTAGGAAGGGGCAAGTAGAGGCAAAGAAGTGAGGGATAGCTTCTTCCTGTTCTGGGAGAAAGTGTGCATTAATTCTCAGAATCATTGTCTGCATTGGGAAGGACTCTGGGGTCACTTATTCTAACCTCCTATACAAGACAGGTAACTCTTCTAAAGCTCCCTCCTGGTGCTTAGTCATCCAGCTTCTTCATTTGTTCAAGCACTATTCACACAATTAGTGTGCACCTACCATGTGTCTGGCACTGTATCAGGCCTTGAGGATCTGTTGGTGGACAAAGACGAGTAGAGAAGAAGGAAGAGTGGCTAGAGAGAATAAAAGAATGAAGGCACATGTTGGGGCAAGGAGGATTGAAGTCACTGGATTTGAGCTGCCTGTAGAAGGAAATGTGACCTTGGCAAGGCCATCCACAAAGGGCTGGTGACCAAGAGCTGTCTCTTGGTAGCACAACTAGAAGCTGGGGAAATAAGTTCTTTGTTACAAATGGGAGATCTGGGTGGTGCATCTCAGTGTCTACTTCAGAGAGTGTGTGTCTGAGTGTGCTGATGTGTCTATCAGTGTGTATATACCTGTGTGTGCATGCCTGTGTATTTGTTAGGGTGTCTGTGTGCAGTGCTAATCTGTCTTGAATCAGGGACTGTTACAGCTCTGCAGCGGGCCAGGAGGAAGACTTGTCCTCCACTGCCTGCTCATCCACACTGCTTTGGTGGACCCTTCAATTCCTTCCTGTCCTCTGTCCAGTTTGAGCCTGGTGAAAAGGTGTGGAATACAGAATTCAGAGTTGGGGGTGTCTGTGGACTCTCTACCAATAATTTACTTATAACCTCACTTACTGAGAGGAGGTGAGAGAAGGCTATACTAGAAGGCTCCGATATGACAATTTAAAAATGGTACTCCTGGCTAGCAGAACTCATATGAATGCCCCCATTTAACCCCTCTCCTGGGCATCCTCAAGAGTTGCTTATTTGGGCTATATTCCTGAGCCATGAGGGTGTGAATAGGGCTTTGAGGACCATGAGGAAATCTCTTCCATCTTCACAATGTGCCAGGTGCAGGGGATATGGCCAAAAGAAGCCATATCCCCTGTTCATATCACACTGTTGTCAGAAATCAGGATAACAATGATTGCCATGAGACTAGGCTCCCAGGGAAGACTCTTGCCCAAAGGCCCAGAGAAGTCTTGACTCCCGAGATTCAGGGAAGAGGAGAACCAAGGATAGCCTTGGAGAGGGCTAATGAAGGTAAGGCATAGATCATCTCTGGGTGGTCAGCACTCACATCTGCCTCCCACATCAAAGACATATGTCCAGTGCAGCACTTGCAGATTGGTTGCCAAATGGACATAGGAAAAGAAATTAGCAAGGCTGAGGGTCCATCACCCTTTTTGCAGAGATGGGAAACCAGGACACTGAGTACTCTGGATTAGATCCACCCCAGAAGGAATTAGATCCAGAATGTATTCCATCAGTGGTTCATCCAACATTTGTAACTTGATGTTTCACCAAATGCTTTCTTAAAAAGACTAAGACTCATCATCATAGAAAAAAAACCCTCTTTTCAAAGGTTTGTGCTGTCATGTTATTTTACACATGTAATTATTGGCTATGGCAGACTAACCCTGCTGGGGAGTGCATAGGACAGAATGTCTTTGAATTCTTGAATGGTGGAGCCATAAGAAGCTTGAGATCATCTCATTCAGCACTCACAGTTCACAGCTTGGGGCAGAATTCTGCCCATCATTTTGTTTGAACCAGCCTACAAAATAAATAATAAGAACATGTGTGTGCAGGGCATACTTTCTCCTGCTTATCTCCTGCTGCCAGCCTCCTGCATCCTACCACCAGCCTAAAGCTCATGGGATGCAGGGATTTACTTGCCCAAGATCACACAGCTGCTCAGAGACAGGATTAGGATCAATGCCTGGGGCTCCCATGATAAAGCAGTGTTTCCTCAGTCCTAGGAATCTGTTTTGACATACATGGACAGGAGATACAAATGAATACCTAGAACTTACTTGTTACCTTGAAGAGACAACAGCTTATGCAACCTCTCTATATCCCCTTATGCAGGTGTACACACACATACACACTTACACACAGACATGTATGCACTTGCACACATGCACACACAAGTTTATACTCCTAGACTACAGAAAGGGTCTAGGTCTTATTTTTTTTTTATCATTTTGAATTCCACCTAATTCAACGTCTAGGATGCTATTGTTACTGCTCAATAAATGCTTGTTCAATATTAATGAATGTTTGCCTTCCCAAAATTCCTGTGGCCTTCACTATAACCTTGATTCAGAGTCCCAATTAGATTATTTCACATAGGAGAGGAGACAGGGAATAAGGGAGAACAATAAATTTGTTAGTACTATGGCAGACACTTAAATGCATATAATCTCAGCAAATCTCATTTTAAAATGAGCAATCCCAAGTAAGCAGATGTCACACCATGAAGGAGTGTCCCCACCATCCCTGGTGCCCATACATAAGGGCTCTAAGTATAGCAGCTGTGGCTTCTGCATCAATTTCTGTTTCTACTTATCCCCAGAAGATCTGAAAAAGAAAACAACATCAGAACATCTGAAGACCAAAATCTCCGAATTCTAAGCTTGCAGCTTTCCCTTTGTGAGACAGAGAAGCAGGAGAATATTAAGAAGAATGAGTGCAGAAAGCTAAAAATATCTTCAAAGCTTATGTAAATTCAGTGCACACAGAGGCACTGGCCTTTGGGCTCCAGCTGTTCTCAGGACTGACTTAGATGCCCTTGACATGGAGATCCAGACATTCTCAGAATCCGCCTACCATTTGTAACCTTTTAAAAGTCTTCCTAATTGTGTTCCACCTCCTTTAAATTTATCACCCTTGGGAGTTGAGCTACACTGTGCTAATGAAGCCATTGAAGAGTCCCAGACACCCCTCTTCCCCACAGTCTCTTGGGAGAACAGTGTGAGGTCAGACACATCCACCCTTGGAATAACAGGAGCCTTTGAGAGGGGCTGTACCCCCTAACCATTAGTATGTTAATGGAGAGGGAATCAAAAGATCACTCAATCAACACCCAATGAGGGCATCATTTTAATCAATAGCAGAGCTCATAAAAGTCTCATGCCACTGAAACTGCATAAAAACAATTCCTAATTGAGAATTAAACAAACTTTTTTTGATGCAATTCTGAACTTCAGCTTTTAAAACAATGCCAAGTTCAGAAACACATTTTGTTTCATGATTCAGTCTGGCAGCTTGTGTACATTTAATGGGTATTTTTCCCTCACAGCTGACACTTTCCCTTCCTGGTTCACTTAGGAAAAAGAGATGGGTGTCACTTCCCCAAAGGTCACAGTTCTAAGTGACTCTGAGTAGGAAGGGTGTTCTAAGTGAACAAATTTTAACCTTAGGTGACCCAGGGCAGGGCTGAGTCCTGACTCTCCTGTTTTGTAACCAACACCTACTAAATGTAATTCAGCTCTTAGGTACTCAGAATACTGGCTGCCAGATTGGGAGACAAGTAGCTTTTAATGCACTGATGACACAGCCTTCCTGACATTAGAGGGATGGCCATGAACCAGGTGGCCAATTACTCTCAGAAAGAACAGCTCAGTATCAATTGTGCTAAATTCAAATGGTCATATCGGCAGAGGCTATTCAGCATCCAGATGGACATGATTGAGTATCCCCATTCAACAGGGCAATTCATTTCATTACTTGCAGAGTTCTTCTATAGCCAGCTCATCCTGGTGGGCCCAGAAAGACTAGGTCCTAGCCAAAATTAAGTGTGTTCAGTGGAAATATTAAGGTAAAAGCAGAAACCCAAAACTTTCCAAGTCAATACCATCTCATTCTTATGTTAGATGGTTAGAATGCTTGGAATTTCCATTGAAAATCTGGTCAAGCTTCTGAACAAATACAAAGAGTTTCTTTGGAAAAATGTTGGCTCTGCCTGTGAACACTAGGAGTCTTATGACACCTTGCAAAGCTGGGTTGACCTCCACTGAAGAAGATGATGGTTTGACCCTGTTAATGCTCATGAGCAAATATCACCTCTGCCTCCTCTTCATTTGGTAGTTAAGGTATGGTGTTCCTCTTCATCAACACCAGAAAGCATCTGTACCTGCAGCACTCATCACACACTCATTGAAAAATAGGCATTGGGAGGCATTGTTTAAGGGCCATACCAGCCACTGCTTCCTGTGTTCAGACATAGCAAATTGGTTGCCAACAGCTGAATTCAGCCACAGATGTGCATGCAGGGTCTCTTTCACTGCCATCTTTCTCTCTCCCTTTCTCTCTCTCTCTCTCTCACGCACACACACACACACAATACAGTGTGCATGTTTTTCAAACTGTAGTTTTGAATGGGTTCAGGCTGTGACCTTCACTTTCCAGGTCACCATAGTCCCCACTGAATCGCATTGCCACACATGTGTTTGTCTTCTTATTTGCCTTTTCTGTCTGGACACTGAGAATGTTTGAGTTTGTAAAACCCATATTTTAAGTCTTATTGCCCAGAAATGTGTATACTGAAGCAACAGATGGTTCTTCAGGGTAACACACTAGGATTACAGTCAGTAGGCAAATTAATAGGAATCAGCCCATTCAATTTCTTTTCTCTTGCTCAAAAGGTATGATGGAGTTGGAGAGGAAGGACTCTGGGGTTAGTTACAACTCTTACTTTTCTGCTGCTGCTTTTTTCTGTCAATGTAAATTGTTCCTGGATGCTTGATTCAGTACTGCGTTTGTCTCCTTGGACTGCCATAACAGAATACAACAGAATGGGAAGAGTAAACAACAGAAATCTATTCTCACAATTCTGGAGACTGGAAGTCCAAGCAACATCAAGTTGCCAAGGTTGGTTTCTTGTGAGATTCTCTTCCCAGCTTGCAGACTACTACCTTCTCACTGTGTCCTCACATAGCCGTTTCTCTGCATGGAGAGAGAATGAGTCCTGGTATTTCTTCTTCATTTTATAATAACAATCCTGTTGGACTAGGATTATTCATATAACTTTTATTTAACCTCATTTACTTCTTAAAGGTTCTGTCTCCTAATACAGTCACAAGGAGGCTGGGACTTCAGCAAATGAATTTTGGGAACACAATTAAGAGTATTAACTGGAAAATCCATGTGCAATTGTTGTTAACACCCTTTGCTATTATGCCAACATCAGAGATGGAAAATATGTTAATATTAATTAAACTGATTAATAGTGTTTGTGTCCATTAATGTATAAATATAATAGTCAATCATATTAATTACTCTGATTCCACATCCGTGGAATACATTACTATTCAATGATACTCTTACTTCTTGGACTTAAGTGGGGCCTCAGAAACCTTCTCCACACAGTTTTGAGGTAGCCATCACTTGAACTTTGTACAGGAAAGGACATATTTGATACATGTACTCCATAGCCAGGTCTCCTTCACTTTAGGTAAGAATCTAGGAACTGGATGAAAATTCAGCAGTGATCTGTGGCTTCCCAAGGTGCTTGCATGCGGGTAAGAACACCTGACCCACAGGGATGTTTGACTGACAAAGTCTTGCTGGAAACTCCCTTTCCTTGATTCTGTAGCAAGCAATTAATCCTCACACAGCTTTTCCTTTTTTTTCCTACAAAGTTATAAGAAGCCTCAGCCACAGATAATGCTTGGAGTCATCAACCTTGCTTTCTGAGTTGAAGAGGGGCTGTTGTGTCATGAATTGTTTCTGCTTCTACTTAAACACAATCTGAAAATACTTTTTCTCTTTGTTCCCTGGAATGTTATTCTTATCCACTAATTTGTATGGTTCCCCAAGGTGCATTGCCCCGGCCTTTCTCTAGAGGAGGAAGAAGAAAGGACTTGAAAGGGGTAAGTTGTACCACATTGGCTCTTCATACAAATGTCTTCACAAAAATAGGACTTAATATTTATGAGATTTGTTTCAATCAGAGAACAATATAAAAATGATATTTGGTCTTTTATAAGGTAGGTTTCAAAAATGTTCTTCATATTGTTATCACTTGAGTTTCTTCTTGAATTAAATACTAAGGAAGCAGATTGTGCTTCCTGATAAATGGGACAAACTATTTCCTTAGCATTTAATTCAAGGAGAAATTCAAGGGATAATAATAAAGTCATCATGTTTATCTCCTTTCCTGAGTTGTCAGTAAACTCATAGGTATGTTTTGTGCTCAGTGGTAGTTATTATTTGTAGCTGAAAGTTTCTGGTGAATTATTTTCTCCTTTTATTACTGGACTCTTTTAATCATCCTTAATGTGTATATATCTTCTATATGAGCCATCTCTTCCCTTAGGAAGAGAGTGGGGCTGCTTTTAATAAATAATACATCAGTGGTGGAGTCAGGGACAGATCACCAGGGATCTAGGCTTTAACCCCAGTTCAATCCACCAATCTTCTATTGACTCTAATTACTGACCAGTCCCCAAGCCCGCTTAGTGTTCTCTAGGAAGAGATACTGGATCTTTTGAAATGATGAAAGGCTCCTGGCTTTAAAACTGAGCAAAGGCTTGTCAATAGCTGCCATGCTCTACTTTAGCACAATAACAAATCCCAAGTCCCAAAGCCTGCATAATTTAAAACATGAGAATATCCATGATTTCAACATACCCTTGAGTTTCAACCTCTCTCCCAAATCCCAGACCCATATTTTCAATTATTTCTAGGACATCTCTTTTTTAGTATTTTAAAGGCACCAAATTCCTAACAGGCACAAAATTCAACTCTAGTTTTCTACCTTATCCTTCTACAAAATTGTTTCTCTATATGCATCCTCTGTTTCATGAAAGATATCACTGTTCACTGAGCTTCCCAAGCTAGAAGGCCGGATGATTTTGCCCCTCACATTTATTCAATCTTCAAATGCTTCATAACGAGCATCTGAACCTGACCCCTCCCCTGAGACCCCACTGTCACTCTTGGCATAGGGTTTGCTTTCTCTCTCCTGACCTATTACAACTTCCCAAGAATTCTTCGCCACACGTTTACTCTCTTTACTTTCATTCTTTACTCTCATTTCACTATCAGTGTCATCTTCCTGGTCATGGTCCACTTAAAGACCTTTGCTGGCTTCTCAATATCTACAAAATAAACACCAAATTATATAAAGTAGCATACAAGGTCCATCCAATCCAACCTTCTCCAAGCTTGTCTCTCTCTTTCCCAAAAAAGCCCTATGGTCCAGTCAGGCTGAATGTCGCAATCTTTTCCAAACAAGCTATGCCCTTTCACAACTCTGTGCTTTTGTACTTGTTCTTCCTTTTGCCAAGAATACTGTTAAAATTAATTTTCATTTTTTATGAGTTAAATATCAACAATACTCTGGCCACATACTCTCCAATTAAATCTTTTTTGGACTTTCTACCTTTCCTTAGCTGCTTTTTTAAAGAAAAGACTTATTTTGAAATTATCCTTATACATTCAAATTATTTGTTACCAGGTTTATCTCTGCCCCATTACTCTCAGCTAATTTAAGTCAGTAGCCATATTTTTCATAGCCCCAGTACCAAGCACAATAAACAGCACAATGTTGATGTTCATTAAATATTGTTGTAAGCCTTAAAATATCACAGTGGAGCAGGTGAATATGTTAGATAATAAAGGATCTTCACTGAACTATTTTATAATATATAATGTAAGACCCTTTATTCAATGGCCCTTATTCCTTGAGGTATACAACAACAAAGAGAAGAAGCAAAGGATATTCCAGCTTACTGTATTTTGGCAACTTTAGAACCTCATAATGCTCTACCCTGTTCCCTTTCTTTTCAGCAACCCTCCTCAGCCTTCACCATGTCTACTTTATAAGTAGCATTCGTAGAAGATGCAGGAGGGACACACCCAACCACATAATTTCTGTTGCCAAATTGAAGTAGACTTCACTAGTCTTACCTTGTGAGAATGTCTTCTTGTGGGTGTTTTGTGTCTATGGTTAACCCCACTTGCCCAGAAGCACGGAAACTGTTACAGATGATGTGGCAGATTGTATTTCCAAAGGCGTCTACAGCCTCACTTGCTCTTCTGAAGTGTGACCTAGCTTTATCCCCATCAAGACCTTAACACTCCCTTCCCCTTGGATCTGGGCTGGCCTGTGACTGCTTTGCTCAGTTGGGATGAAACAGCCTAAAGGAGCTGTTGAGGCAAAGGACAACACTAGAACAAAAAAGATGACTTTTGCCATGTAGCAGCAGAAAGCTTAGCAACATTGTTTTGTTTGTTTCTTTGTTTTTTGCAATGACATGGAAAACAAAAATATTAAACCTAATGAATGGGTATATTTGGCTAAAGAAATTTCCAAGAAGAATATCAAAGTGTCATTTGAGTTATTTTAGCTATATAAAAAAAGCATTCATTGTTAAAGAAATTTTAGAGGAAATATGAAAGGTTCAGGACTTGTTATGTTTAAAAATAAAACTAATTATCTTCTCCATTCACTCACAGAAGAAAATTCTCAAAAATCGAAATAGTCTCAAATGCTAAATATGTAAAAATCTCAGGATAAAAATGAAGCCAAGACCGTGGCTGACATTTTTTCTTAAGACCTTAGAAAGATCAAAATTGATGTGTCATAGACTCTTTCAAAAAGACAAAAGGTCTTCTAAGTATCTTAAAAGCATTCCTTGCATATCTCTGTTAAACAACATGGTCCCTAAGACTCTTAAGGATGTTGTCTCAGAGCAGCTTCCAGACATCCTAAGGTAAAGAAGGGCTCATCTCAAAGAGATTTGTAGTTGTGGGGTTTAACTGATGAAATATGAAAATATATACGAGCAGATAATTTTAAAAAGAATTACAGCAGGTACACAGAAAGTGACCAAAAAAAGTATAAAATGTACAGAAGCCTTTGAATACCTAAATTTTTATGAGCACTAAGCAGGCTAAGAGACTGCTTAGTTGCAAACATGGAAGACTTTGTGTAGAAAATAGGAATGACTCAGAGGGTGGAGCTAAGAACCCAGGAGGCAAAGCCAGGAGTCCTGGAGGATGACTCCAAGCAGCAGGACTAACTAAAGACACAACAGTGTGTGCTTGGCTCGATTTTTGAACTGCTGTAGAGCAATAAGGGCATACCTTTTATTTTTCCTCTTTTCCAGTGGGAAATTTATCCTATGATTGTCTGACCTGGATGTGGGGGAGGGAGAGACAGATAATTTGTCTCTTTTGTTTATAGATCTTTAGAGCAAGATGAACTATACTAGAAAAATTGCACCAGAGAAAGCCCATTGTCACCTGGACCTGATGTAGTTAACAAGGTCTTAAACTTTGAACTCATGCCACAATGGGATGAAACTTCAAAGGTATTGGGGAATGGGGATGACTGAATGCATAGGAAAGTGAGTGTGAATTTTTTCATACATAGCCAGAAGCAGACTATGACAGATTATATTTTCTATAACTAACCACAATATCTGACATCTGTAGTGAAACCTTGCTAATATGCTATCAAGAGATAGAGCCTAACTCCTACCCCTTGCATTGAGCCAAGAGGGTAAAATAGAAACAATGATATGTGTCTTTCAAGGCTAAGTCATAAAACATGATACAGTTTTGACCTCTAATCAGAGACACGATATAAGGAGCCCTACTACCCTGAGGCCATTGTGAGAAAGCCCAGACCGCAGGGAAAGACTATATGTAGATGCTTTGGTTGACCCTATATGAGGTCACAGATGACAGCTAGTACCAGTTATTAAATATCTGAGTGTAGAGGTCTCCAGATGATTCCAGCCCCAAGCCATTGAGTCAGAGCCAGCCATGAGACTTCCAAGCTCAGGTGCCAGACAGCATGAAAGGGAGATAAGCCAGCTCCACTGTGCTTGTGTGAATTCCTGACTTGCATAATCCACGAATATAATAAAATAGTCTTAAAAACCATTCAGTTGTAAAGCAGTATGTTACACTATAACATATGGACATGGGCTCTTATAAAACTGTTTCACTTACAGAATTGCTTAAGTCCACTTCTTGTCTAGCATCAATAAAACAGACAAATTAAAAAAAAAATTATATAAACCTACATACAAAGTAAAAGAAAGGAGAAGACAAAATTCTATAAAAGAGTGAGGATGTGGAATATTTCTGGATATACTGTATTTTTCAGACCATAAGGTGCACCTAGGATTTAGAGGAGGAAAATAGGAAAAAAAATGTCAAAGCAAAAAATGTGGTAAAATATTTAATAACATGAGTAACATAATATTTCACCAATGTAAACAGAACTCGACAGCAGCATTAACAACCATTATTCCTCCCAAATTTGGAGGGGGGAATGCATCTTATAGGCCAAAAGTATGAATGAAAATATTAGCAGGCAAACAGACAATATTTATCCAAAGAACTAAAAAGAATATAATATTAATTTAAGGTTAACTCCTGAGTGTTCATGCCATAGGTTGTACAATTTTCCTTTAGGCCTTCAGCAGTTTTCCTAAAATTAAAACTCTGTCAAAAAATACTCCTACTTCTGGCAAAGATGGAGTAAGAAACACCAGAATTAACTAACTTAATTCTAAATACAATTCTGGAGCTTCCTAATAAATCTTAAATGCAAGGCTGAAATGGATCAAAAGTATTTTCACGTAACTAACCTTGGTTGGTCCCCCCCAAAAAAAAGATAAAAAAATATTTATAAGAAAACATAAATAAGTATCCAGCCAGCACTCAACAAAGTACAATTCACAATGTCTGGCACCCAATCAAAACCTAATAGACATTAGAAGTAGGAAAATATGACCCATAATGAGGAGAAAAATCAATCAATTGAAACCATACAGAATAGACACAGATGTTAGACTAGTAGAAAGAGCATTGAAATAGCTCTTATAACTTATTTCCATATGTTCAAAAAGTTAAGTAGTGACATGAGAAATATTAAAAAGACCTAAGTAAACCTTCTACAGATGAAAGCTATGATATCTGAAATAAAATCTATACTGAATGGGATTAACTATTAGAAATTACAAAGGAAAAGATTAGTAAACATAAAAATAGACACTATCCAAATTGAAACACACAAAGAAAAATAATTATATAAAATTAGCTATGAGTCAATTTCAAGCAGTTTATTGTACACTTAATTGGAACCCCTGAAGAAAAAAGATGGAAGAAAAAAAATTGAAGATATAATAGCCAATTTTTTTTCAAGTTTGATTAAAACTTTAGAACCACAAATACAAAAGCTCAATAAACCCCAAGTACAATATACATCAAGGCACATTGTGATCAAATTGTTTAAAATAAGTGCTAAAAAGAGTCTTAAAGGCAACCTGAAGGTGGGGTTGGGGAGACACCTTACATACAAAATAAATTTTAAAAAGTTAAAACAAGGATGACATAAGATTTCCCATCAGAATCAACACAAGTGAGAAGAGAGTGGATCAACATATTTAAATTAGTGAAAGAAAAAAATTGTCACCTAGAACTCTAAACCCAGTGAAAGTATTTTTCAAAAACAAAGATAAAAATAAGACTTTTGCAGAAATACAAAGGTAGAAGACTTCATCAGCAGCAGACTCATACTATAAGAACTGGAGAGCATTATGCTAAATGAAATAAGCCAGGCAATGAAAAACCAATACCATATGATCTCACCTATAAGCGGAACCTAAAAAACAAAACAAACAAGCAAGCAAAATACAGGCAGAGACAGTGAAATTAAGAACAAACTGACAGACTTCTGGCCAAGATGGAGGCATAGGTACAGTAGGTAGACACACTGTGCCTCCTCGCACAACCAAAATAAGGACAATAAAAATATAGAAACAAAAATCCAACCAGAACAGACAGAAAATTGAACTGCATGGAAGTCAGACAACCAAGGAGTTAAAATAGACACGTTCAACCAGTCCCACAGGAGGGATGAAGTAGGGAGGCTGGCTGGAAAAGGGTCACAGCAAAAAAAGGGTGGCTTGCGGACTCGGGTGTGCAGGCAGCAGCTGATGGGCCCCCGGCTCACAAGATGGCAGTGGGTGGACCCTGGGCACACAGGCAGTGGCTGACAGGCAGTGGGCAGACCCAGTGAGGCATGCAAGGTGGCTAGCTGACTGGGTGGTCACACATTCGCATACAGATAAATCAGGCAAAACTGAGGAGTGAGACAGGCCACGCAACCCAGGGCTCCAGTGTGGGGAAATAAAGCCTCAAAACACTGATTGGAAACACCTGTGGGGGGTTGAGGTGCCAGAAGAGACTCCCAGCCTCACAGGAGAGTTTGTTGGAGAGACCCAGAGGGTCCTAGAATGTACACAAGCCCACCCACATGGGAATCAGCACCAGAAGGGCCCAGTATACTTGTGGGAAGCAACGGAAGGGACTGAAATACAACAGAAAGCAGAGCAAGTGCCATTGTTCCCTCTCCGACCCCACCCCCACATACAGCATCACAACCCAGCAACTGGGTTGCCCTGCCCTGGTGAACACCTAAGGTTCTGCCCCTCACTATGTAACAGGCGCATCAAGACAAAAAAAAATGGCCCAAACAGAAGAATAGATCAAAGCCACAGAACAAATATAACTAAGTGACCAAGAGATAGCCAGCCTATGAGATACACAGTTCAAAGCACTGGTGATCAGGATGCTCACAGAACTGGTTGAATTTGGTTGCAAATTAGATGAAAAAATGAAGGCTACACTAATTGAAATAAAGGAAAATGTGCAAGGAACCAATAATGATGGAAAGAAAACAGGGACTCAAATCAATAGAGTGGACCAGAAGGAAGAAAGAAACAATTAAACAGAAAACAATGAAGAAACAAGAATTCAAAAAAGTGAGGAGAGGCTTAGGAACCTCCAGGACATCTTTAAACATTCCAACATCCGAATTATAGGGTACCAGAAGGAGAAGAGGAAGAGCAACAAGTGGAAAAGTTATTTGAACAAATAATAAAGGAGAACTTCCCTATTCTGGCAAAGGAAATAGACTTCCAGGAAGTCCAGGAAGCTCAGAGAGTCCCAAAGAGGTTGGACCCAAGCAGAAACACACCAAGGCACATCATAATCACATTAGCCAAGATAAAAATGAAGGAGAGAATCCTAGAAGCATCAAGAGATAAAGAGACAGTTACCTACAAAGGAGTTCCAATCAGACTGTCAGCTGATTTCTCAAAAGAGACCTTGCAGGCAAGAAGGGGCTAGAAAGAAGTATTTGAAGTCATGAAAGGCAAGGACCTACATCCAAGATTACTCTATCCAGCAAAGCTTTCATTTAGAATGGAAGGGCAGATAAAGTGCTTCTCAGATAAGGTCAAGTTGAAGGAGTTCATCATCACCAAGCCCTTATTTTATGAAGTGTTAAAGGGACTTATCTAAGAAAAAGAAGATTTAAAAACCTGTACAGTAAAATAACAGCAAACTTACAATTATTAACATCCACACCTAAAACAAAAACAAAAACAAACTAAGCAAACAACTAGAACAGGAACAGAACCACAGAAATGGAGATCACATAGAGGGTTAGCAACAGGGGAGTGGGAGGAGGAGAGAGTCGGAAAAGGTACAGAGAATAAGTAGCATAGATGGCAGGTAGAAAATAGACAGGGGGAGGGCAAGAATAGTATGGGAAATGTAGCAGCTGAAGAACTTATGACACATGGACATGAACTAAAGGAGGGGAATGTGGGTGGGAGAGGGTGTACAGGGTAGAGGGGAATGAAGGGGGGGAATGATACAACTGTAACAGCATAATCAATAAAATATATTTTTTTAAAAAACTGACAGTATCCAGAGAGGAGGGAAGGGATAATGGGGAGAAAAGGGGGGAGAGTTTTCAGGAGTATGTATAAAGAACACATGGACAAAGTCAAAGGAGGGTAGGATCGAGGGTGAGAAATGGGGATGGCTGGGGTGGTGGGAGGAGGGAATGGAGACAACTGTACTTGAACAACAATTTAAAAAAAGTTTAAAAAAAAGAAATGCTAAAGGAACTCATGCAGGCAGAAGAAAAATACCAGATGTAAATCTCAGTCTATACAGAAGAGAGAAGAGCACTGGAAATGGCGACTGCAAAAAAAATAAAAATTTTCCTAATTATTTAAATCTTTTTAAAAGATAAGTAACTATTTAAACTAAAATTATAACAATGTTGTAAAATGTAGAACGTATGTAAAAATAAGGTATATAACAACAGTAGCCCAAAGAAGGAGAGAGGAGAAATTTATGCATACTGCTTTAAGATTTTCTTACTAGAAGTGATCTTTATAATATCACTTGAAGGTGGACATATTAAGAACCCTAAGGCATGCACTAAAATAACGAAACAATGACTTATAGCTAATAGGGCAAAAATAAGATAAACATAATTATAAAAAACACTTTATTTAAAAGAAGGCATAAAATGTGGAGAAAGGGAACAACAACAAAAACCAAAAAGATGGTACAAGGAGAAAAAATAGCAAGATGATAGGTTTTTAACCTAACAATATTAATAATCACATTAAATATAACTGTTCTGTAAGCTAAGATCCATTATCAAATCTAGGGCCCTGATTTTGTAGAGCCTTTGAGCTAAGAATGGTGTTGACATTTTTAGTCATTTTTAAAAAGAAGGAAGAATATACAGAAGCAGAAGCAGCAAAGATCATATAGGCTTGGCCCACAAAGCCTAAAATACTTACTATCTGGCCCTTTACAGAAAAGTTTGCCAATACCTACACTAAACACCTAATTTAAAGGCAGAGCTTTTCAGATTAGATAGGAAAATAATGCCTAACTATATACTGCCTACAAGAAACACACGTTAAGTATAAACACAGAAAGCTTAAAAGTAAAGGGATGAAAAAATATATCACTAATCAACACTAATTATTGCTATCAATGCTTGTACTAAGCAAAGGGGATTTGTTGTGGTTTTTATTGAAATTGGAAAAAGTAAAAAATACTAAGCAAAAAATACTACCAGGGATGAAGAAGATCATCAATTCATTAGCAGCATATAATGATCCTAAATACTTGTACACCTAACAGAGCTTCAAAATATATGGAGCAAAAACTGATAGAACAGCAAGGACCAATAAACCAATCTATAATTTTAGTCAGAGATTTCAATATTGAACTCTCAATAATAAATAAAACAAGCAAGACTATAGACCATTTGAACAACCCAATCAACCAATTTGTCTTGACATTTATAAAACATTGCATTCAACAAGAGCAGAACACACAGTCTCTTCAAATAAATACAGGACATTTACCAAAATAGATAGTAATCTGAATCATTAAAAAACTCAATAAATGTAAAATGATTCAAGTAATACAAAATATGTTCCTTGATTATAATAAAATTTAAAAATGAATAACAAAAGATCTCTGAGAAAATTCCAAAATATTTGTAAACTAAATAATACACTGACTCAAAGAAGAAAAATTAAAATTGTTTTGTACTGAATAAAAAACACACTAAAATTTGTGGAAGACAGCTAAATCAGTGCTTGGGTGAAATTTATAGCACTAAGAGTGGAAAAGTTTCAAATCAATGGCTTAAGCTTTCATTTTAAGAAACTAGAAGAAGAAGAAGTTAAACCTATAATAGGTTTAAAAAGGTTTAATAGGTTTTTAAAACCAGAAGAAAGGAAATAAATAATATCAGAGTGGCAATCAATGAATGAGAAAACAGAAAAACAATAGAGAAAATCAATTATACCTCTAGCCAAACTGATGAGGAAAAAATGACAATAACTAAACAAATAATATAGAAATGAGAGAAATAGATTTAATACAAACTCTGCAGTCATTAAAAAGATACTTAGTGAATATTATAAACACTTCCATGCTCATAAATTCAACAACTTACATGAATAAAACAATCAAAATAATTTCCTTAAAAGACACAAGTTATCAAAGCTCATTCAAGAAGAAATAGCTTAAATAGTCTGATATTTTTTAAAGAAATAAATTTTCATTAAAAAAACATTTTTATTGTTTTTAGAGAGAGAGGAAATGGGGGGAGAGATAAACATTGATTTCTTTTTCCACTTATTGATGCATTCATTGGTTGATTCTTATAAATGCCCTGACTGGGGATTGAACCCACAACCTTGTCATATAGGGATGATGCTCTAACTAACTGAGCTACCTGGCCAGGGCCAAAGAACATTTCAACTAAGAAAACTACAGATAGATATGGTTTCATCTGTGAATTATACCAAATATTTTCAGTAAATGAAAGAGAACACATTCCAACTCATTCCATGAAGTCAACAGTATCCTGATAACAAAATCAGACAAAGACAGTGGGAGAAAAGAAGATTACAGCCCAATATCCCTCACAAACATAGATTCAAAAATTGCAAACAAATTAGCAAACCAAATCCAACAAGATATGAAAAAGATATTATGTCATGACCAAGTGAGGTTGTCCCTGGAATTCAAGGTTGGTTTAACATTTAAAATCAATATAATTCACCATATTAACAAATAAAGAAAAACCCCTATGTGACCATTTAAATAGATGTAGCAGTGGACAAAATCCAACATCTATTAATGATTTAAAAAAAAAATCTCAGCAAACTAGAAATAAAAGGGAACTTCTTTAGCCTATAATGACACTATTAAAAACCAACAGCTAACATCATGCTTAATGATGAAAGGCTAAACACCCTCTATAAATCATGAACAAAGCAAGGATACTCACTTTTTACCATTTCTATTCAACATTGTACTGGAAGTTTTAGGTATTTCAATAAGTAAAGAAAAATAAATAAAATGCACCCAGACTGAAAAGTGGGAGGTATTTCTGTCTCTCCCTCTTATTTTTTTTTTTTTGCATATGACATGATTGTCAATGCAGAAAATAGTGAAAAATGTCCCCCCAGAATTTACTAGAATTCATTGAAATTTTTATAAGGCCTCATTTGCCATAGCATAAAAATGTAAAATAGTCAATAATAAATCTAACAAAAGATATGCAACACCTGTACATTGAAAACTATAATACACTGTTGAGAGAAATTAAAGACCTAACTATATGGATAGATAATACCATGATCATTGGTCAAACAGTTCAAAGTTGTTATGATGTTAGTTCTCCCCAAATTGGTCTATAGATTCATGAAATCCTGGTGAATTCCCAACATGCTGATTCTAAAATTCCTGTGAAAATGCAAGGGACCTAAATAGCCAAAACAACTTTGAAAAAGTAAAACAAAGTGTGAAGACTAACACTACCTGATTTCAAGACAGTTTGATATTTGGTGCCAAGATAAACAAATAGATCAATGAAACTGAATAGACAACCTGGAAACAGACACATGTGTATATAGACATCTAATTTTTGACAAAGGTGCAAAGACAATTCAATGGAAAAAAGATATTTTTTTCATCAAAAGGTACTGAAATAATTCTATGTCTATGTACTCCATCCTCCAAAAAAAGAACTTCAATTAATATTTTCCACCATGAAGAAAATTAACTCATGTTATTGACATGAGTTAACATGAGGAAAATAACATGAGTTAATTTCCTTCATGGTGGAAAATGTTAATATAAATAAACATGTGTGAGAAATGCATGAACAGAGCCAAGGAGGGGCAGGATTGAGGGTGGGAGGTGGGTAGGGCAGGGGAAAGAGATGGTGGGAAAATGGAGACAGCTGTATTCGAACATCAGTTAAAAAAAAAGTAAAAAGAAAAGAAAAGAAAATTAACTCAACATGGGTCATAGATCTCAATATAAAACCTGAAACTACAAAACTGTAGAACAGAATATAGGTGAAAATATTGGTAATCTTGAGTTAAGCTAAGATTTTTTACCTATGATTGATAAATTGGACTTTATCAAAAATTTTAAGCTTTGGCTTTTCAAAAGACACTGCTATGAGAATGAAAATATAAACCACAGACTGGGAGAAAATATTTGAAAAACATACATCTGATAAGTGCCTTATATCCAGAACACATAAAAATTTCTCAAAACTAAGTAAGAAAATAAATAAATAAATAACAAAAGAGTTGAATGGACAGTTCATCAAAAAATACACATAGTTAGCAAGTATAAATGTGTAAAGATGCTTGACATCCTTTGTGTATACTTTAGATGTCTTTAAAAGAATACAAGTAAGAGCCAGAACAATATTCACTATCTACTATTAGAATGACTAATATTTAAAAGACTGATCATACCATGTAAGTAAAGTGAAGATGTGTGGTCATTGATACTCTCAGTTTTTACTTATGGAACTATAAAATGGTACTTTGCAAAAGAGTTTTGCAGTTCTAAAGAAGTTAAATATATACCTACCACACAACCTAGCTGTTCCACTCCTAGGTACTCACCCAATTTAAATGAAAGCATGTGTCCATACAAACACGTGTACATGAATATTCATAATAGTTTTATTTGTAGTAACCTAGAACTGGAAACAACTCAAATATCAATCAACATGTGACTGAATAAACAAGCTATGGTATATCTGTGCATTGGAATATCACTCAGTAATGAAAAGGAACAAACTCTTAACATACACAATGACACAGATAAATTTCAAAATAATGTGTTGCATGAAAGAAGCCAAACAATAAAAAACAGTATAAAGGTGCATAGAAGTAACTTTGGAGGGGGATAGATATGTTTATTACCTTAATGTGTGGCTATGATTTCATGCACATATACATATGTCAAAAGTTATTAAACCGTACACTTTAACTATGTGAAACTTAAAAAATATATATCAATTGTACCTCAACAAATCTACTTTAAAAAATAAAATATAAGAAATGTCAAACTATATTATTTGCGCTATTCTATGGCCCTTAAAAAAGAAACACAAGAGCCTTTCTGTAAGATGAAGGAAGGTAAGAGAAAATCTTGGTCCTTGAGGACACTGCTGGGAGGAGAGATGATGCTCTGTATGTCAGACGTGTGGACACAATTAAGTCTCTTCTCCATCTTTTATGCTCCTATCACTCAATTTAAGTGGGGGCTAGAGTCTCCTGGGACAACTGAAACCTTATCTGTTGGAGGTAAGAGATCATCAGACACCCAACGCACTAGGGGTTTCTCCACAGGAATGAGAAGGAAGATGGGAAAGGAGGCTGTCACTGGGAGCCAGGACTCATGAAGGAGGGGACTTGGTGGCTCCAGATGCATCTTGCAGCTGTGTGGGAACCCAGCCCAGCCCAGATGCCATGGCGCAGTGTATGCCCTTGGGGAGAAAGAAGCAGTGTGTGTGAACTGAAAGGACTGATTCACAGGAATTGGTAGCACTTTGGGATCTGAGCCACCCAGCTGGGACATGCTGTCAGTCAGAACTGCAGCTCCCTCCCCACTGAGCATAACAGTCTGTCTGCTTATCAACCTTGGAGCTACCATGGCCTAGCGAACACTGGGAGGATCCTCTGCCTTCTATAATTTCCTGTAGGCCACCTCAAGATGAAGCAAAGAGAATCAGCCCAGTCCAATAAGATGGACAGCAGTGGCCTGGGCTGCACAGCAGCGAAAGGGCCCAAGGCAGAGAAGAGAGGTGGGCCAAGAAGCTCTTAACAATGAGGCCCAAGCAAAAACCCTGAGCCTGCTTCCCACCACTGACACCCTCACTTAAAAAAAAAAAAATGTAGAGAGAAGTAATATCCCCACCTCTCTTTAAAAAAAAAAAAAAGCATTGTTGCCCAGAGCAACTCAGAGGTGACCTGCTCTGAGGTGTCAGTGATGAAGTTGCAGCACTGCAGCATTTAGGTCCCAGGAATCTAGAACAAAAAGTCATGGTGTAGACAATGAAAACAAGGCATTGTTCTCACCAACAGTTTAGGGCTCACTGACAGTTCCAGGTGGCTAGCTTAATGATGAGTAAGGTCCAAGACTAATTAATTCTTGACACATTTAAGGCAACCTCTGAGGAATTTCCAGAGGCACCTAGGGCCAGGAAACTACAAATCTATCCATGCACTTTGGATATAAATATATGGTGACTGGAAATTTAAGTTTTTGTATTAATATGCTGTATTTCTACTCATAGGCTAGGAAATAATTAAATTAACCTGAATTACTATCTCAATTAACAGGAGTATATTTTTGCCCTGGCTGGTGTCGCTCAGTTGGTTGTAGCATCATCTCGTAAACCAAAAGGTCACAGGTTCAATTCCAAGTCAGGGCACATGTCTAAGTTGTAAGTTCAGCCCATGTTCATGGAGTATATGAGAGGCAATCCATCAATGTTTCTCTTTCGTATCAATGCTTTTCTCCCTTTCTCTATCCCTTCCTTCCTCTCTCTCTACACCAATAAACATGTTCTCAGATAAAAAGAAAAAAAAAACAGGAGTATATTTTCCTCATATAGGAGAAACAAAAAATAAAAACAAAACCCTCTTAGTATGGTGGTCCATATTCAGAGATGTACATCTGGAGATCAGAACACATTCAGACTGATCCAGTGATAACTCTGAGAAATAGTAACAATAATGTATCTCAGATCCTGTTATAAAATCCACAAAATCAAATAGCACTGTTTAGACAAAAGTGTATATCATAATTTCTCAAGAATTTTCACTATGAACTTTTTAAAAATATTTTTCTATTGAGTCCTCAAGGCTTACATGACCCTGGACTACCCAGTGAGTAAAAAAATCTACCAGATATGGATATTGGTGACAGAGGAATCTCTATGTCTCTTGATAACCTAATAAGAAGAAAAATGAAACTTTATCAGAAAGAGATTTGATTAGACTGCAGGAGAAACACCTGATGGATAGAGGCATAATATCCTGGAGTTATTGTCTAAGTGATATTTTAAACCTGTTTGAAAGCACCTGTCATTTGGGGACAGCACCATTCCAGACGTCCTGATAGTTCAAAGAAACATAAACAGTAAAACCAGCCCTGGGATACCTTGTTCTTGTGCTTACACTTTTATTCTAAGGCTAAATATTTTTGAATCCCCATTGGATGTGCTGACTAATGAAGGCAGAGTCCACTCTTTCCATAAACAGACTGTTTTGCTAAGAATTCAAATCGGATGTGGCAGAATCTCCCCATTTACTGGTTGCTAATGTATTTGAACCATGACAGACATCCTTCTGTGTTCCATCTACAAATAGTCTCCTCTCACTGGAGACACCAGCTATGGACAGCATATGTTAATCTAGCCAGAGAACATATTTCCTCCCTGAAACACAGCCTTGACTCAAGGCAAAGTGTGATTAAGTTGTGTCACAAATAGATACGTCTCAATCCATCTGGCAAAGGGGAGTCTGCGCTGCCTGATGAGGAAACTTAATGATTTGATCTGATCAAACATCCATTTACACTTTTGGTAAGTGAAACTATCCAATTAGATTACTACAAATGGGTGTGAGCTGATGTCCTAACAAAACACAGGCGCTAGGAGTATAGACCTGGGGATGACCAAATTTGTATACTTTTAGGTAGGAAGCTCATATTGTAGCAAAGTAATGCCACGCAACTTTCTAAAGATTCTTGCCCAGGAACATGTGAAACACTGATCCGATTTGCTTGGAAATTTTTAAAATAATTGGCTCCTGCTGGCTAAGGCCTCATGCCAACACCACATGCTAATTCATTTGTGACATTCCTAGAAAAGAGAGTCTGCCAGCAGAGCTGCAGTAATATGTTTAGGGAATAATCATGCCTTCCTCCGAATACGATGCGTCAAAGGAAGCAAACAGTGGGAGGCCAGCAGAGAGGCTTCTAGGCTTCCAGGGAAAATATTGTTAATTTAAATGGAAATTGTATGGTTCTTCCTCCTTTCTTCCTTCTCATGCTCCAAGTAAGACACTGAGTGGGACTGTTTCAAGATCAAGTGTACAACCCAGAGATGATTACTTAGGTTTCCTAGCTTTGCTATATATTGGCCGAAGCTCTGGAGACTATGATGGTGACTTTGTGAAAAATCCACATGGGAAATAATTTTCTGGGCTTTGGTAGATGTCACTTGATTCTTAGGAAGCTTTTCAATAAATACATATATCCTTTGGGAAACAAAGGAAAGCAACAGGGCAATCTAACTCCTTCAGAGATAGTAAGGATTGCATTGTAGCTCAGAGCTAAAGTAGGAAATTCAAACAGAAAATACAGCAGATACTAAGATCATGAGAATAAAAACATTAAAAAAGAGGAAAGGGAGGGACAGAGAGAGGGATGGGGGAGAGAGGAAGCAATCTTCAAGAGAAGATTCAAGGGAAGAGGTGTGAAGAAAGACAACATCAGGAATTCTAAGCAACAGGAGAGAATCCAAGAGGAAACAGTTGTGCTGGCACCACACTGAATCCCAGGACACAGAGAAACATCTCCACCTCTGTTTACTGCAAACCTCAAATGGAGATGGCATTCTTCTTCAGGAATTATGGCAGAGAAGTAATTCGGGCACAAGAGAGTTATCTGGAGCTGGACACTGGCCTGGATACCCCATGGTGTGAACAAGGCATTCGTGTCAGTTACTCTCAACAACCCTCTGCTCAAAGCTCATTTTCAAATCCTGTCTCTTGTTTTTTCCCATCTATAAGGAAACAGAAAGACGGCATCAGGAACTGGTGATCTAGGGGCAAGAAAAGTGAGATGGAATCCCAAATCTAGGAAATATTAGCAAAACAGCCCCTTCTAACAATGTCCCAAAGTAAATGTCTTAACTTGTGGACCTTTAGCTCCAAGCATACTGGAAGACCAATACAAGGGATAGAACAGAAGGGACAGTGAATGAGAATCTAGCAAAAACTAGCAAGAGTTGAGATTTGAGTGGACTGACCAGGATCATCCATAACTGCTCAAATGTAATGGGATATGGTAAACTCCATCATCAGTTTCTAAGGGTTTCAGTCTGATGGAACAGATAAGCACAGTGCCAGTGCCTTCTAGGCAGGAACAATTCTTGGGGGAGATCATTATGGTGACATGGATTCTGTCCAAGTTAGGGTAGCTAGCTGTTGGGCTCTCTAAAATAGAACACAACAACCAGGGGGAGAAGAATCCCCCAGATTAAGTGACTACAATTAGGATTCAGGACTACTGATCTGGGATTAAGGCCAGGCTTCAAGACAACTGTCCTGGAAGAAAATGGGCTTTACACATAGTGATGTGGAAAGGAGGAGCTGGAGCTGTTTACATATCTGAAGCTTTTCGAAGCCACATGGTCTGACCTAGAAAATGGAATTTGCTCCTTATCCACAGGAGAAGGGAGTTCTAAACACAACATGAAACTTTGTTCTCATTGTATCAAAGATTAGATAAGGCTAAGCACACAGGGGGCACGTTATTATTGCTGGCAGGTGGCTAAGCTGGTTCAGGCAACAAAGCTAACAAGAATCTACATGCCAGGAGCCTCCAAATTCCCCCCAATTTGGAGATAGGTTCATATAGATAAGGTTGACTCTCTTTCTCTATGTGTGTGTGGGTGTGTGTGTATACACATATACATATATCAACCATATATATCTCAACCATATCTATACACACACATACACACACACATAGAATATATATATTCATTCTATTGCCTGATAGGCACTTTCTTATTTATTTATGAATGCAATTGCTAGAGAAGTATTACAAAGTATAAAAATAAAATCATATTCAGTTATATATTTAATGGATAAAACATATATAGCATGAAATTTATTCTGTCCCAGCAAATCAAAGTTATACTGAGACAATATTAATAGATCATAAAAAAGATGCCCTGAAATATCATTAATTAAGGAAAGAATAAATATCATTGACCAATACAATGTGTTAAATATTGTGCTAGGTTATGTGGAAGATTTGAGAATAAATCAGATACGGTTCCTACATTCAAGGGAATTCTTAACGAGTGGTGAGAAAGAAGGGGACTGGAGAGGACCTCACATGTATTAAGCATTGCAGATTCTGCCTATGGAACCATGGAAAAGCACTCTGCCCATGTGTCCAGTAAGCAAGCAGTGCTGAGGAATAACCCCCCTGGAGCAGCCCTTATCCAATGACTCTCTGGAGTTGATATATAAACATCTGAACTCCTTTGACTCCCAGGTGGGATAATTCTTAGGCATGTGTTTTGTTGGGCTCCCAATAGTATCCTCACGGGCTTAAGTTCCTGTCAACCACTGCAGAAGTAGATTAACATTGCACCCTTTATTGTCTGCCTTCCCTTCTCCGCTCCAATACTGCATGCCCCAAGTGACTCACACTTGAATCCTTGTTTCAAAATCAGCTTCTAGGAGAATCCAGACCAAGACAAGTACCTACTATATATTATGTACTTTACATTCATTACCTCATTTAGTCCTGATAGCAATTAGATAAATAAAAAATATTATCTCATGAAGCCACTTCACTGCTAAAGATTTTGTGTTAGTTCTGTATCACATTCAGGACTTAAAAAACAAAAAAAAATGTATCACAGTGTAGTGGACACCTACTGTGGCAGCCTCCTGACCCCTGATCATTCTCCAGTGGTTGTGACAATGCTATCAGCCTCTCCCTTGGGTGCCCGCTTCTTACCCATCTCCAAAAGGTTTTCAAAGGGGCTGCCTATCACAGAACCCTGCTTCCACTGCACATGGGGGCACATGAGTCAAGCTGGATAAATCAGAATCTTTTCTTAGTATTTTTACAATTAAAACCAAGAAAAGCTAGCCTTTTTCTCTGAAGTGGAAAGAGATAAAGGGTGCGTGCCCAGCAGCATTACGGCCACATCTCCAGGCTTTTGGAGAAAATTCATCTTCAGTAGAGAGGATGGAATCAACACTGAGGAAAGCAGAGGTAGCAGATAGAGAAAGAGGCAATTGCCTCTGAAGCAAACTGACCCCTGCCCTTCCTTGGCATTCATTACAAATCAATAATATTTCTTTTTAAAATCAAAATCAGGTAAATTTGAGTCCCTGCCAGTTGTAATACCATGGGTAAAGCACACAGCATGGCACAGACTTGCCATGCTTGTAAACTGGCTTGCTCAGCATTTATCCCAACATGGTATAGTATAGAAGGCAGAAGTTGGAAATAAAATCATAAATTTCCCAGGATTTCTTATAGGTAGAGCTCTGGATATTACCTAGCTTCCACAGATAAGAACAGCTCAAGTGAGCCTTTGTTTCAGAACTGAGTCAGGGAGAGAGGAAGGGTTCAGAGCATCCATTTTGGGGAGCTGGTGAGGCAGAGGAAAGGCTGTTCTGCAGTCAGTAGTTTTCCAGTTTAGGAGGCACTTCCTGACCAACAGTTTCATGCACTGGAGAAGCAGCTTTCTTTATCATGCCATCAGCTGAGTGCTTCTGAAACTTGACTGTTATTCTTTCCAATTATTTTGCAGCACCTAACCCCCTGTATTAAAACACTTCCTGCTTGCTCTGGAGAGAGCCGATTCTGTTACTGGTTTCTGAGCTCTGGCATTCATGGACCCTTCTTTGCCTCTTGCTGTCTTTTTATTCTCTTACCCTGCCTCCACATCCTCTTTAATGTTCTAGCCACACCGAATGACTTGGTATTTCCCAAATATGTCCATGTGGTGATGCCCACTGGATAATCAGAAATGTGGGTCCAACACTTGGAAGGGAATTTTAGGCTACACGGAGTGGTAAACTAAACAGTGGTTGTGTGTGGACTTCAGAGAGGAGTAAGAGGATGAGATGGCAGAGAAAGAAACTTCAGGGTATTCTGCATTTACATGGCAAACAACAAAAACAGAAAAAGTTGGAGGGAGCCTCAAGGGGTGGTCAGAAAAGCCAGCAGAGAGAATGCTGTCACAGAAGCCAAGGGAAAGCAAGATCCACAATGCCAACACCACAGAGAGAGAAGAGGATGAAGGAACTGAGGAAAGGTGTTCCATGTGTGGATAGATACCTGATGACATTCCTGACAGAGTGGTAAGCCAGTGTGTTACTCCAGACAGAAGATTAAGGAATGGGCCTTGAGGAAAATGAGGTAAGCAATGGAGTGAAGAGAGAAAGGTTGATAGTGTTGTCACGTATTTCATTTTATTATAAGCAGATGCTTCTAAAAACACTATCACACCACACCTACCTCAATCTTATGTATGTGATAGAGTCCCCACCCAGTTTTAATACCTGTGAAATGTCCTCTTACTCCAAATAAAAAAGACAAGAGAAAAAAAAGAACAGAAAAAGAAAAAATAAAGGGAGAAAGAGAGGAAAGTTCAGATCATGTCTAGTTCCACTTTCCACCTCCAGGCTCAAGTCTTCTCTGGCCCCATTACCCTTCAGCACCACTAAAAGGCCCCCAGTTCCACAATGCCACTCATTCTTAGGAATGCCACAACTACTGCATTGCCTTAGGTGCCTTGTGTGTTGGCACCTAAAAGACCATTCCTCTGTGGGTAGAACATCTCCCCTGAATAAGAGGATCCTGGGGTCAGACCTCAGACCTGAGATCCAGTGTCAACCTCAGACCCCAAGTTCTAGTCTTCAGAATCAGCAGGCCTGAACCAGAAACTGTTCTCCTGCTGGGACAGGTTAGGAATGGTCTCTGCCACAAGGTATAGAAAGCACCCCTGTAGAAAACCAGAAGCTGAAGGTGAATTAGCAGGATCTGGAAGGCAGATTAACTCACTGTGTTCACTCTGTTTCTCTTATGTTGCCAGACTTTGTCTCAGCCACACAGTGAGACTCTGGTGAAGGGTCTGTGTCAGTTCTTGAGCTGCCATGGAAGGGTTATAAGCCCTCCCAGAGGTCAGATCAGAAGCCCCTGATCTCAGCAAGCTTCTGGTCCTGGGCCTGCCTCCTCAGCTCTTCCTCCAGGCTTCTTCTGTTGTTGCAGCCTTTCTCTTCCCCAGTACTAGGTCTCATTCTCACTCCCTCTCAAGGGCCTGTCTGAGGAAACACACCTCAATCACACATGCCGTGGTGGTCAGAGTTTCTCCACCTTCCAAACATTCCATATATTCAATTGATCACTCCATTATTCTTTCCACGTGTATTTGTTAAAATCATGTTCTAGGTTTGAGGCATCATGCTAGGTCCTGGGACACAATTGGCAACAGGCATAGTTCTTTCATCAAGAACTTTCCAATCTAGTGACATCCTAGTCTGTGGGGATAGGGGACTCCAGGAGCCCCATCTATACTTTAAAGTCCTTTCTCTACAGAGTTGCTTTTAATGATGGAGGGGAGCAGGGCACCTATGTGAGGTGTGCAGTCAGTTGACCATGACTATGACCACTGCTTCCACCTCCCTGGAGCATATGCACACTGACTTTCAGTCATTCAGGAATGAGCCATTTGCCACCCCAAACCTCCTACCCAGGTAGGCTGTGCAGCCAGGGGTTCACTAGGAAAAGTTGTTCAAAGGTCCCAATACAAAGAAACTATTCCTATGTGGGGAGGAAAAATTAAGGAAGAAAATCCAGAAGAGGATGTTCACCCACAAAGGAACATCCTTGTATTCAGAGCAAACATTTAACATGAGAGCCAGAAAGGAGGCCAGTGGAGGAAATGGGCCCATGGGCACAAGTAGAATTCAAGGGTAGCTTTGGAGAGAAGGAAGGATGCATTTCCCCTAGGGACAATAAATAAGGGAAGAGGGAAGATGATGGTCCTGGCAGATTGTGATTAGAAGAATAGAGGCATTTCTGGAATTGAGATACAAAGGGTAATGTGTATCTATCTTGACCGCCCAAGCTCCAACTATCTTTCCAGTTAGGGGGCTGCCCTTTGTATGCACTAGCAGTAGAGGCAGTGCCCTCCTCACCTAAAGAGGCAAAAAAGAAATAGCCTCTCTTCATCTCATTCTATTCCTCTAGACCCTGGAAGCCAGCGTATTACCCCAGACTTATATTCAGTCAAGCAGATGGTCTTTCAGTGCAGTGAGTATGACTCAAAAGTGAAGGGAGTTATATTAGTTACCTATTGCTGTATAACAAACTACCTCAAAACTCAGTGGCTCAGATATTTCTTTTCTAGGTTCCTGGTGGTCAGGATTCATCTGGGTATTTCTGGCTAAGATCTCTCATGAGATTTCAGTCAAGATTTTGGCTGGGCCTGCAGTCACCTGAAGGTCCGACTGGGGCTGAGGACCCACTTCAAAGATGGTTGATGCACATAAAAAACTATTAGCAGGAGACCACAGTTCACCATTGGCTGTTGGTAGGAAGCCTCAAGTTCCTCTCCACAAGGAACTTTCTGTAGGACTTCTTCAGTGACATGTCATGGCAGCTGGTTTTACCCAGAACAAATGATCCAAGAGAGAGAAAGGCAAAAACCATAACATCTTTTATAACCTATCCTTGGAAGTCACACACTGTCATCTCCACAAGACCCCACTGGATACATAAGAAGCCCTGCCCAGTGCAGGCAGGACTACCAGGGGTGTGAGAAGGGGATGAATATCACCAGGGCCATTTTGGAGGCTGGCTACCATGACCACTCAGGGTCAGTTGGCTGGCTGTCCAGCACCCATGTCCTACAGTGGCAGCAGCCACAGGAGCACCCAGGCACACTCCTCAGCCCAGGCTCTAGACACCTTTTGAGTCCTGCTTATTTTCCAAGCTTACTCCTCCAGCCTCCTGTGGATTCTGTTGGCTTCTACACCTTTTTTTGGCTGAAGATAACGAGGCTAGTTTCTGTTGTTTGTAACTGAGAACCCCAAATGGAACAGGTGATGTTGATCTCCAGGAAGTTGTTGGTGAGCTTGTAAAGAGAGTAAGGGAGAAGACAGAACTAACTAAGGTTGGAGGCTTAGAGAGTGAAGTTTAAGAAAGAATGTCATAAGGGAGGTGCATTGGAGCATTCAAGAGAAAAATATAGGAACTGTTGAGCAGCCGTGAAGACCAAAAGAGATTTATGTAAGACCCAGTCGAGAGATCATGCAGAACAAATTGTTCTTTTTTTTTTTTTAAATTCAACAAAACACCCTCTCATTTTAGTATATGTCTCATTGGGCCATTGAGGAATGTACAGACTAGAGGATTCAGACCAACTAAAAAATGTAGAATATTTCATGTTTGTATTAATTAATGTACTTTGGTCCTCAGGTGCAGAAGAATGAGTAAATCATATTTCTTATATTTTCCATTCAAGGATCCTCACTTGTTTTGTGTATTTATTTATTTATTCTCTTTTATTCACACAGCCATCTCCCCATTCCCCATATCCACAGTCAATCATTCTAATGGCTCAACATTTATCTGTTTATTTGTATGTATTAATGCAAATGGTATTGTTTTGTATGCATGCATTTTTAATTTGTGTAAATGTTCTGTTATAGCTCTCATCCTATTTCTTACTTTTTCACAAGCTCTGCTTTAAGATTCATCTCTGTTACGTTTACATCTAATCAGTGGCTGCTAACTGCTGCAGAGGCTTCATGATATACACCCATGGCATTCTTCCCCCCAACCCCATTCTCCCAGGAATGGATGTCCAAGTTGCATTTAACTTCTCACCATCACCACAAATCATTGTGTTGTGAGCATACATGTCTCCTTTACAGTATATTGCTAGCACTGGAATTACCGGGTCAGAGGACATGTGTAAACTCAATTTGATGAAATCGCGCCTGATTGCTTCCCAGAATGCCTCCCCAAGTCCACCCCCACTAGAGATGCATGAGAGTGAAAAGTGTAACTTAAAGATTTATGGCACTTGCTGCAGGCTGGTATCTTAGGAGCAGACTCCAGGTGTCTCCAAGCTAAGTTAAAAGTATCTTTAACTTACAGCTATATGTTAAATTTTTTATCTGTTATATATCACAGTTTTCTTCTAACCCAGTACTCCCTCCCTTATCATGATAATCCCATGATAATCCTGAGGATATTATTATAAAGGGAGAGGAAGAAGTCTACTGATGCAATCTCTGTCACCAATTCTGCCCTACTGGCCTCACTTCCCTCCTTGTGAGCTCTTGGCATCTTCAGATGTACAGGAAACACTCACAAGCACTAGGACGTTTTCTAATAGAAATGAGCTTCCTTCAACATCTAACTTGGCACTGAATGTTTTGTTTAAGTCCTCCTCTTTTGAGCATTAGTAAGTCAGATAGCTGCCAAAATTGCATGAGTCCTGCATATCAACTGGGAAAAAGTGAAAGCTAAATGATGCAAGAGTTGAAAGGAGGCAGGCCAGCACCATTTTCCCTGTTGACTAGGTAAGGAAATGCAAGGTTACAGTGGAGTATGGTGTATATAATACTGAAAAACAAAAAGGAAGATGAATTAGCCAAAGCAGACTGGATTTCAAACCACTAGCCCACATTGCAGAGAGCCCACAATAGCTTCTCCAATTGTGATCAATGTTCCATCAAGAATAAGCTAACATTTAGGCAGGGTTTTAGAGTTCACAGTATACTTTTACAAAATAATCTTATTGTTTCCCAGTAAATCTATAATGAATTAGGACAGGTCTCTGTAATGTCCCCAGTTTATGGTAGATGAAACTAAGAATCAAAGAGTTTACATGATTTGCCTAAGATCACATCGCTGGTTAACTGTGGAGCTAAAAACCAAATGCAAATTCCAGACTGAGATCTGGAAATGCAATTTATAACAATGCATTCATTCTAGCAAAATTACACTGTTGTAAAAGAATTTGGAGCCCAAGTGGAGTTCAGTAAAATGGAATCTGATTCAAGTATAATCTTCACAGTTACTACAAACATTTAAAGTGGGACAAAAAGTTGCAGGTGATACTTTCAATTTTGGGCACTGTTTACTGCGGAGAAGAGAAGAAGAGATAAGAGTTGTTTCTTAAGGTAAATCTACAGTTCCTTTCCTCTTTCACCAGTTTACTAGTCAATAGACAAGATGATTTCCCTGGCTAGCGTAGTTCAGTGGATTGAGTGCGAGGCTGTGAACCTTGGTTTGCTGGCTTGATTCCCAGTCAGGGCACATGCCTGGGTTGCAGGCCAGGTCACCAGTAGGGGTTGCACTAGAGGCAACCACATTGATGTTTCATACCACCTTTTTCTCCCCCCTTTTCCCTCTCTCTAAAAATAAATAAATAAAATCTTTAAAAAAATAGACAAGGTCACAGGATATTTTAAATTCACTCTCTCAGGTGCCCCTGAGTGGAGATTAGAAAAGACTACTGCTAAAAAAAAAAAAAAAGCTGCTGCTGTCCACACCCCACTGTGCACACATATCTCCAGAAATTCCTGGGGCTCCCCAAGGGCACAGCTTCCCTGGACCCCCAGTGTTCTGAGGGAGGCAGGGCAGGGCATCCAAGCTGGGGATCTGCAGTTCATGCTGAGAAGAGATAAAAACACACACACATACAATTGTTCTAGGATCCTAGGCAGCAGTCTTATGGAACAGCCAGAAAAAAATGTTCTGTTTGATTGTAGAGGTAGAAGAGGCCACCAGCTCCAAAGATATGAGGTGTCTTGTCAAAACTCCTCCCTGAACCCTGTGGTATTATTTCAGGTCCACATTCTGCTGTCTGTGACACTGCTCCACCTGCCACACTTTGGGGACTGACTAAAGGATCCTTCTCATGGTTCCATCCAGCCCAAGAGACTCCTGTTGCTGGCCTCCAACCTCTAACTCACTGTCCATCTCCCAACAGGATCTCTGTGATAAGAGAGATTAGCTCAGACATGAATAATCACTCTCAGATGTTTTCTCCAGGTTCCTTTAGTTGTTTTTTTTTTAATTGTTCTTCAAGTACAGTTGTCTCCATTTTCCCCCACAACTCCCTCCACCCTAGCCATTCCCACCTCCCACCCTTGATCCTACCCACCTTTGGCTTTGCCCATGTGTCCTTTATACATGTTCCTGAAAGCCCTTGTCTCTTTTTCCCCCCATTATCCCCTCCTACCTCCCCTCTTGTTACTATCCGTTTTATTAATGGTGAGAAAGAACCTGAACAAGAGGTGATGCACATATAAGAAAAGAGTAAGGATAAGCTTACATTGGATGTTAGAATCATATGTGGATCAATGTCATCTCCCTGCCAATGACAAAGATTGCTGAGTAAGTTGACAGTTGTGGCTCTGGATCTAAGGTTATATTGCCCAGAGGAAGACAACTGTTGTCCACTATGCTTGAAAATTATGCTGTCCTTGTACCTGAAGAATACACATCCCACCTCCATAGCCTGGGGAGTGCCTTCCATCAGGGCCTCTGGACAAGTCCTGGGAAGCTGCTGTTGAGGATGGGATTCTAGAGGGCAAGAGGCAGGAGGGCTTCCATGATGGCTGATGGAGCAGGACAAACTTTCTTGCCAACTACTCTCTCCCCACAGCTTGATTTTTTATGAAAGAGAGGGCAAGGAGAAAGAAAATTCATTTCATCAGATTTTCAATACTTCTTTTACCCTCTTACCCACTTTCCATTAGGGATTTTCACAATGTCAAACTTTCTCTCTGCTTCCTGGTTCCCTACTTTCATATTCTCATCTGAAATCTTCATTTCATTGATTTTGGTGGCTGAATGTCTTAATCACTGACAGTAGTTACTAACTGGCAAAGGCTGGTCTTGTCAAACAAACTCCTAGGACATCTAGAACTCTCCACTGTGGACCTAGTGAGGCCCATTAAATTCTCACATCCTGTTCTGCTTTCTATGCCCCCACCAGACCCCTGTCCTCAATCCCAAACAGAGCAGAATTTTAGTTCAATGGTGTTGGAAAGGGCTTGAATTCAGTGGTATTATTGTGAAGTAAGGGGTAATATGGAAGGCAGAATTGTCCTGATACAAGGAATAAAATGCAGATTTAATCCAGAAAGTCCTGCATGACATGGCTCCTGCCTGCTAATGACCTCAATTTTTGTGCTATGGGCACACTTACCTTCTTTCAACTCCCCAAATATGTTGAGCCCTCATTTACCTCAGGGCCTTTTCACACTATCCACTTTCCTTGGACATCTGTTGTCCTTGCTATTTGGTTAATGCATTGGTTCATATCGGCTACCACAACAAAGTTCCACAGAACAGGTGACTTAAATAAAAGAAATTTGTTGTCTCAATGTTCTGGAGGCTAGAAGTCTGAGATCAAGGTATCACCAGGGCCAGGCTCCTTCTAATGGCACCAGGGAAGAATCTATTGCAGGCCTTTCTCTTTGCTTTTGGTGGTTTGTTGGCCATTTCTGGTGTTTCTTAGCTTATAGAAGCATCACCCTGACCACTGTCTTTATCTTCATGTGGCATTCTCCTGTGAGCGTGTCTGTGTTCAGATTTTCCTCTTTCATGAGGACATGAGTCACACTGGATTAAGGGGACTCCAATATGACACCATCTTACCTTAACTAATTACATCTGCAACAACCCCATTTCCAAATAAAATCACATTCTAGGGTACTAGATGTTAGGGCTTCAAGATACTACTTTTGAAAGGAGGCAAATGAATTCATAACCATAGGATCCTTACCATTTTTCAAGCTGCAGCAGAAGAATCATATCCCTAGAGAAGCTCCTCTCACTACCCTTTCCAGCCATCTCCACCACCGAAACCCACCTGTCTCACCAGTCACCGTTGTCAGCCTTTGATGATTTCCTCATTTATCTCTCCTGATCAGTAATATTAGGAACTCCACTAGTGGAAGGTTTCAGGGATCACGTTTGTCCTGCTTTTTACTGTACTTCCCAGTGCCAAGCACACTGAATGGTATTTGTAGCCAGTGCTGTGCTGAGCCATACTGAAGCCTGAGGTAAAAAGAAAATTCAATATTAATCCTTTCTTTATTTAACTGTTGAATTTTATTCATCAAGAATTTTTTGCATTGATTTTGACTTTTTAAAATATTCTATTAAGCCCTGACTGGTGTGGCCCAGTGAACTGAGCACTGGCCTGGGAACCAAAAGGTTTCTGGTTCAATTCCCAGTCAGGGTACATGCCTGGGCTGCAGGCCAGGTCCCCAGTGGAGGATGCATAAGAGGCAACCACACATTGATATTTCTTACACACATCGAAGTTTCTCTCCTTGTCTTTCTCCCTCCCTTCCCCTCTCTCAAAAAATAAATAAATAAAATACAAAAAATAAAATATTGTATTAAAATATCACTTATTTGGAGGGGAGAAGATGGTGACAAGACAGGTGAGAGCTGAGTCCACTTCCCCCTGCACATGGGTGAAACCCCTAGCCAATCTTCTGAGGAGCAGAGTGAACAGCCAACAGTACCCTAGCATATATGAAGATGGGAGACAAAAATTGTAGAGGACATTGAAAAATCAGATGAATATTTGGAAGCTGTGGATACCTGCTGAAAGAGGAAACCCACACAAAAAGGAACCACCAACAGATAACAACAGGAGAAGGTTAAGGAGGGAGTGGAAGCCACACTAACTCAACCCAGGACCTATCTAAAAATACAACTAAATGGTGGAGAAATTACTCAGAACAAACAACTGAACAAGAGCAAGAGGGAATCCTCAAAATATTGTACACTCGTAGGAACCAGCTTCAACACAACCTGTCCATACCTGCACAACAGAATACAAGATGTGGTGAATGGAATGACCCTCAGTTAACCAGCTGGTGGGAAGAACCCACCAAAGAAAGACCTAACAACAATCAAAACCCAAAGACAAACACAGAGCCAACATAAACGACAGCCCAAGACCAGTGAGCTCAGGAGATCAAGGAGAATGCACCGCTGGATCTCACAGGTCTTCTACCATAGAAGTTCACACCATAAACACAGGGAGTCAGAACAGATCAATTTAAGAAGCAGAGGCTAACAAGAAGAGTCTCACAAGCAATGAGAAGACAAAGAAACAATCCCAAAATGAAATGAAAGGAGAAAGCCTCAGAAAGAATGCTAAATGAAATAGAGGCAACTCAAATATCAGATACTGAGTTCAAAACAATGGTTATAAGAAAGCTCAAAGAGCTCAATGCAAATTACCAAAAACTACAGGGAAAGTACAATGAACTCACTGAAAACTATATCAACATGAAAAAGGAAATACAAACTATCAACAAGGGCCAAGAGGAAATGAAGAATACAATTTCTGAACTGGAGGACACAGTAGAAGGAATGAAAAGCAGGATCAATGAAGCAGGGGATCAGATCAGCAAGCTGGAGGACAAGGTAGAAAAAAACACCCAGAAAGAGCAAGAAAAGGAAAAGAGTCTCAGAAAGAATGAAGAGTGATTAAGGGAAATGCAGGACAACATGAAATGTAATAATATCTCCATAATAGGGATACCAGAAGGAGAACAAGAAGAGCAAGGGATAGAACACCTATTTGAAAAAGTAATGATGGAAAATTTTCCTAATTTGATGAGAGAAAAAGTCACACAAATCCCAGGAACACAGAGAGTCCCAATCAAGAGGAACCCAAAGAGGCCCACTTTAAGACACATCATAATTAAAATGGCAAAATTCTAAGACAAAGACAGAATCTTAAAGGCAGCAAGAGAAAAACAGGAAGTAACATACAAGGGAGCCCTGATAAGACTAGCAGCTGACTTCTCAATGGAAAAGCTACAAGCTACAAAGGAATGGTAAGAAATATTCCAAGTAATGAGAACCAGAGGCCTGCAACCAAAACTACTTTATCCAGCAAGGCTCTCAATTAAAATGGAAGGCCAAACAAGGAGCTTCCTGAATAAAAGAAGCCTCAAAGAATATACCTCCTCCAAACCAGCTCTGCACGTGTTGCTAAAGGTTTGCTTTAAGAACTGGGGGGCGGGAGAGGACAGTGAAAGAGAGAGAAACATGGTACAAAAAAATGGCAATGAATAAGTACCTATCAATAATAACCTTAAACATAAATGAATTAAATGCCCCAATCAAAAGACACAGAATAGTGGAATGGATAAGAAAACATGACCCATACATATGCTGCCTATAAGAGACCAACCTCAGAACAAAAGACCTACACAGATTGAAAGTGAAGGGCTGGAAACAAATATTCCAAGCAAATGGACAGGGAAAAAAAAGTCAGATAGCAATACTCACATCAGACAAAATAGACTTCAAAAAGGGCCATAAAGAGAGACCCAGAAGGTCACTTCATAATATTCAAGGGAAGAATCCACCAAGAAGACATAAACATTGTAAATGTATATGCATGCAACATAGGAACACCCAAATACATAAAGAAAATATTGGAGGGCTTCAAGAAAGATATTGACAGAACACAATTATAGTAGGGGATTTTAACACCCCACTGTCAAAAATGGACAGATCTTCCAAACAAAATATCAACAAAGATATTGTGGCATTGAACAATGCCCTAGATCAAATGGACTTAATTGATAATATATAGAGCCTTTCATCACAAAGAAGAAAAATATGCATTTTTTTCAAATGTACATGGAATATTTTCAAAGAAAGACCACATGATAGGACACAAAACAAGCCTTAACAAATTCAAGAAAATTGAAATAATACCAAGATTTTTTCTGATCACAAGGGACTGAAACTAGAAAACAACCCCAAGGAAAAGAAAACCAAAACACTCAAACTCATGGAGATTGAATACCATATTATTAAACAATGAATGGATCAAAAATGAGATTAAGGAAGAAATCAAAAAGTTTCTGGAAACAAATGAAAATGAACTCACAGCAACCCAAAACTTATGGGACACAGCGAAAGCAGTATTGAGAGGGAAGTTCATAGCTATACAGGCCTAACTAAAAAAGATCAAAACATTTCAAATAAGCAACCTAAGCCTACACCTACAAAAACTTGAGGAACAACAACAAGGACAGCCCAGAGCAAGTAGATGGAAGGAAATAACCAAGATCAGAGCAGAATTAAAAGATATAAAGACTGAAACCACAATTCTAAGGATCAATGAATGCAGGAGCTGGTTCTTTGAAAAGATTAAAAAAATCAACAAGCCTTTAAGCAGGCTCATCAAGAAAAAAAGAGATAGGACCCAAATAAACACAATCAGAAATAAAAGAGGAGAGATTACAACTGATACCACAGAAATACAAAGGATTGTAAGAAATTACTATGAAGAACTTTATGCCAAGAAATTTGAAAACCTAGGTGAAATAGACAAATTTCCAGAAAAATATAATCTTCCAAAACTCAATTAAGGAGAAGCAGAAAGTCTGAACAGACCAATAACAGCTGATTAAATTCAAACAATAATAAAAAAGCTTCTGACACACAAAAGCCCTGGACCAGATGGTTTCACAGGAGAATTTTACAAAGCATTTAAGGGAGAGCTAACCCCCATCCTCCACAGATTGTTCCAAAAGTTCAAGAAGTTGGAAGACTCCCAAACTCTTTTTATGAAGCCAGCATCATCCTAATCCCAAAACCAGATAAAGACACAACAAAGAAAGAAAACTTCAGGCCAATATCACTGATGGACATAGATGCTAAAATCCTCAACAAAATATTGGCAAACTGCATCCAGTAATACATTAAAAAAACCATACACCATGACCAAGTGGGATTCATCCCAAGGATGCAAGGATGATACAATATTTGCAAGTCAATAAACATAATACACCACATAAACAAAATGAAAGGCAAAAATCACATGATCATTTCAATAGATGTGAAAAAAACATTGATAAGGTACAGCACCCATTTATGATGAAAACACTCAGCAAATTGGGAATAGAAGGAGCATTCCTCAACATAATAAAGGCCATATATGAAAAATCTACAGCCAACATCATACTCAATGGACAAAACTTAGAGCTTTCCCATTAAGATCAGGAACAAGACAAGGATGCCTGCTTTCACCTCTCCTACTCAACATAGTATTGGAAGTCCTAGCCACAGCAATCATACAAGAAAAAGAAATAAAGGGCATCCAAATTGGAAAGAAGGAAGTAAAACTGTCATTGTTTGCAGATGACATGATAGTGTACATAGAAAATCTTATAGACTCCACCAAAAAAACTACTCAACCTAATAAATGAATTTGGCAAAACAGTGGGATACAAAGTCAATACTCAGAAATCAAAGGCCTTTCTGTACACCAACAATGAAATGTCAGAAACAGAAATCAGGAAAAAACCCCACTTGATATAGCAACGAGAAAAATAAAATACCTAGAAATAAACCTAACCAAGGAGGTAAAAGACCTGTACTCTGAAAACGATACATCACTGAAGAAAGAAATTAAGGAAGACACAAACAAATGAAAGCATGTACCATGCTCATGGGTCAGAAGAATTAACATCATCAAAATGTTCATACTACCCAAAGCGATCTATAGATTCAATGCAATACCTATTAAAGTACCAATGGCATATTTCACAGATATAGAACAAACATTTCAGAAATTTATATGGAACCATAAATGACCCTGAATACCTGCAGAAATTTTCAGATAAAAACAAAGTAGGAGGGATCACAATACCTGAGATCAAACTGTATTACAAGGCCACTGTAATCAAAACAACCTGATATTGGCATAAAAACAGGTACATAGACCAATGGAACAGAACAGAGAGCCCAGAATAAACCCAAATCTCTACAGTCAATTAATATTTGACAATGGGGGCAGAAGCATTAAATGGAGTAAAAATAGTCTCTTCAACAAATGGTTTTGGGAGATCTGGACAGCTATGTGCAAAAAAAATGAAACTTGATCACCAGCTTACACCATACATAAAAATAAATTCAAGGTCTATAAAAGACTTAAATACAAGTTGTGACACCATAAATGTCCTAGAGGAAAACATCAGTAGGAAAATCTCAGACATTCCACACAGCAACATCTTCACTGATATGTCTCCTAAAGCAAGAGACATAAAGAAAAGAATAAACAAATGGGACTTCATCAAATTAAAAAGCTTCTGTGTGGCTAAAGAAAACATTAAAATGAAAAGAGAACCAACTAGGTGGGAAAATTTGCCAATGATACCTCGGACAAGGGTCTGATCTCCAAAATATATAAAGAACTCATATGACTCCACTCTAAGAAGACAAACAATCCAAGTAAAAAATGGGCAAAAGACCTGAACAAACACTTCTTCAAAGAGGACATACAGAGGGGCCCAAGGCATATGGAAGGATGCTCAGCATCACTAGCCATCAGAGAGATGCAAATTAAAACCTCAATAAGATACCACCTCATGCCAGTGAGAATGGCCATCATAAACAAATCAACAAACAACAAGTGTTGGAGAGGATGTAGAGAAAAGGGGACCCTAGTGCACTGTTGGTGGGATTGCAGACTGGTGTAGCCACTGTGGAAAACACTATGGAATTTCGTCAGAAAACTGAAAATGGAACTGCCTTTTGACCCAGCAATTCCACTGCTGGGATTATATCCTAAGAGCCCTGAAACACTAATCCGAAAAATCCTATGTACCCCAATATTCATAGCAGCACAATTTACAATAGCCAAGTGCTGGAAGCAACCTAAATGCCTATCGGCAAGTGAGTGGATATAAAACCTATGGTACATTTACACAATGGAATTCTATGCAGCAGAGAGAAAGAAGGAGCTCCTACCCTTTGCAACAGCATGGATGGAACTGGAGAGCATTATGCTAACTGAAATAAGCCAGGTGGTGAGGGACAAATACCATATGATCTAACCTTTAACTGGAACATAATCAACAAAAGAAAAATGCAAACAAAATATAACCAGAGACACTGAAATTAAGAACAACCTAACAATAGCCAGAATGGAGGAGAGAGGGGACAGTAGGGAGAAGGGTTTTCAGGAACTACTACAAAGGACACATGGACAAAACCAAGGGTTATGGTGGAAGCAAGGGAGGGAGGCAGTTTTGGCTGGAGTGGTGGGGAGTGGTGGAGAGAATATGAAGACAACTGTAAATGAACAACAATAAAGTAATTTAAAAATAATAAAATATCATTTATTTTGATTACTGAGCTTTTTGGTGCTCCATTATGTTCCGTGCCAGTGGCAAGTGCCTTAGTCACCTCACCCTCATCCCTGTCCATCTGTACCATTGGAAATGAAGAGAAAAAGGAAGCATGTTACTTAATCAGCAGGAACAGACGAATTCTTGTCATTGTGAAATGCAACAGAATGACAAAGGACCCCCTCAATAGAACTGTGTGGTAGTGGATTTGAGGGAAACTGAGGCAAGCATGTGGTCCTGGAAATACAATAGTGACACATCATCCTTTGCAATTCCCTGTTTCTCATAGCAACAAAGTTTGGTTTATGTTTGTCCTAGAAAACCACATTCTCTTCTTCCTCTCTTGCCTCAAAGCTCATCCCAGCACTCCACTTCAGCCTGGCCTTGGATCCAGAAAGCCACGTGGTAACACAGGACTCCTGGTGCTATGAGGTCTTGCCTCCTGCCTCTCAGGTACTGACACACCCAGGATGGGGCCAGGGCTTCTGAAACAACCTATGTCACTGAGTGGCAGGGATTTTGACAGAAATGTTTAAGGATTGTTAGGCCTCCAGGTAAGAAGGATGCTCAATACACCTTCCCAGGGCTGCAGCTCCTCAGCCAGTTTCTTGTTAGGGCTTTACCATGTCCACTCAGCTGCCCCCTTGGAGCCTCACCTTCTCCCTGCCACTTCCCCTTGTTCTTCCACTGCAGGCAGAATGAGACGTGGAATAGGTTTATTCCTCTAGCTCCCTTCAAGACTTTATTTCCCCATTAAGCAACTCTCCATAACCCTCTTTCTGGGTGATAGGTTGCCCAGAAAGGCCAAGAGTGAGGAATATCTCCTCAGTGCTGAGCAAGCTTCCATGCCAGTGGTGTTCAGAGCTGGGAGGAGTGTGCTTCTCTGCTAGGTCATTGGTGGGGGAGCTGGCTCAGCAGTTGCCCCATCCCTTAACATGGAAGTTCACATAGAAGCCCGGGAAATTGGCAGCAGCCCCAAGGCCTGCATAAAGAGTAGCTTGGCAGTGCAGGGGATCCCACTGCTTGAAGGGCAGCAGCTCTGAAGGTATAGGACCAGCTTTGTCTCCTTTTCCAGAACCAGCAGTTTCTTGAGCACTTAGGGACTTGCAGCTGCTTCCAGTGGAGTCTGATGATGAGGCACTCTGGCAGTGGGACATCTAAAAGCCAGGCACTTCCCCACTTGGAAGGAGTTGGGAATTTGAATTACTCTGTCTTTGACATCAAGAGATGTCATGAGAGGCATCATGGTGCCCTAGATTTAGACCCAGAGACTTGCTTTACCCCTCTAACATTCAGTTTTATTGACCCTAAAATAACAAAGCTACCTTCTATGAATGAGTTGTAAGAGTTAAGTGTGTAATGCATGTGAACATGCCTAAATTGCTCTGTGAATGCAACACACACACACACACACACACACACCTTCCAAGCAAACCAATGGGAATGGTCATGCCACAGGGCTAGCTCATCTGGAGCCTTCTACTCTCATGCCCAACTTGATCTCCCAGATGCCCAGGGACCTCCTTTTTGTCCCTTCTACCGGCTGTGCCCAGGCTTGAGGGAAGAGTATGTAGGCACTATGTACCTCTCCTTCCTGTTTCTGGACTAGGTCATTTTGGATGCTGACTTTCAGACCTAGAGTTCTATACATCTCTGATAAGGAATCACCTTGCCTTTGTCAGGCCTTCCACCATTTTTGAAGCAAATGCATCAGTGGCCAAAACAGGAGAGAAATTTTTATTTTTTCCTTTTAATCTCTGACACACAGCTATTTTTTTTTTTCAGATTCTTGGCCCATAGGGTTTCCATTGCCTGATTGGTCAAGGGAGACAAGGGTGATAGAAAGACTTGGAGGCCTTGGACTTCCCAGGCTCCAGAAGAAAGCACAGTTGGACTTTAAGGCATCAAAGTATGAGACTCTAGAAGAGACAAATGGAAAGGAAATCCAGAAACCCCTCCAGGGCAAAGGATACCTCCCTCCCATTTCCTGAGCACACAGGAATGAGAAGACAGAGTCAGGGATTGGAAAGCACTTTAGGAGTCAGCCATTTGGCTTTCTCATCCAATGTTGAACACCAATTCCTCACTCAGTCATTCATTCAACAAGCAACTGTTGCTTATCTAATCTCTGCTTTAAGATTTGGTGACAGAAAAGGAAGCCTACAATTTCCCATGACCAGATCTTCAAACACAAATGAGAGAATTTTGGCCCATCAATCATTTTAAAGATTTCCCCTACAATGTAAGCTCCATGAAATCAAGGTTCATATGTATTTTACTCCCTGCTACATCTCCTGTGCCTAACTCATAGTTGTCATTCAATAAATACTTGTTGAATGAATGAATGGGTGAATGGATAATTGAATGAAATACCCTCATGGAAGAAGAGAAAACCTTCATACCTCAAGGACGCTAGGAACATGACCAGAGGACTAAGCAGCAAGAAAAATCATTGGAGGTCTCAATTGTTTTCTTAACAATTCATGCAAAAATTACATTTTGCATCAAAATATATCTTTGTTTATTTTGTTATGTAAAATAAAATTTTCACTTACTTGCCAGAGAGTACAATTGGTATGTACCTTGTGCTTTTGCCCCAGGCACACTGACACAGGCCCCAGGTGGTACACACAGCCAGGTTTGAGAGCCTGGTCCTGGGTGATTTCCTGACTCCACCCCTGCACCCTGTTGCCTACATCCTGCACCCAGCTTCTGCTTTGTTGCTCTTCCATCCCACAGCCTACCTTTGCTCTAATGTAGCCCAACCTGCCCCACAGTCTGTTCTCATGCAAAGACTTCCAGGTGACAGTAGGAGATAGCACTCCTCTTGCCATTTTTTTTTTTGTCATTTATAAAACTCAGGGGAGGCCATGAATTATTGTTTTTTCTGGAGAGGGATTGATAATCTGTCTTTCTTGAAGCTATTACCAGGCTGGGCAGCCAAGTGGACAAGTGTTAAGAGGAGAAAATAGGGCAGTGGCCAGGGTGGGGAGTGATCTCAAGACAGTGGAGTCAGAGCTGCTGAGAGGTCACCCCTGGCAGCCAGAAAATGAATCACATCAGTCCTGAAGAGAATCGCAAGTCATAATCCTCCTACCCTCCATCCACTGCTGCTCCACATGCTGCCTCAACTCAGGCTGGACCTGGATGCTATGATTCTCACTGCTAAAGAGGTCTTGCCCCATGGGTGTGGTGAACACTCTGCCACCCACCCGTGTGGAGCAGCATACAGGGCACCAAAAGTCCCAGTCACAGCACCTGGCCCATCATTCAGCAGCCATTATTGAACTTACTAGGAACCTAGAATAGTGCAGGACCCTAAGGGTGTGGGGCCTGCCTCCATCAGCTCACAGCTAGAAGTGCTTACATTCTGGCTCTGTCCTGGACTAGCAGCCCTCAGTCACCCCTATTGTCTAAGGCTCCATGTTAGACTGGGAATATCATACCCAGAAGTTAAAAATCAGTCCCTGTCAGTGCATAGTGCCCATAGTATTGCTGAGCACTTTTATGTTTTTGACATTGTTTAATCCTTAGAATCATCTTACGAATTTATTTTAGAAATGGAAGCTTAAATACTCAGTAAGAGATTCCTCCAAGGTCACAAATCTAGCAAGTAGCAAGGTTTCAATTCATACCTAGAATTTTCTAAGACCAGAGCCCTTTCTCTTTTCTCTATCCCTGCCAGTGGGATGAGAGAGCTGGAGCAATGGAACTAGGCTTAGGAAAAAGAGTCAGCTGGGCAGGAAATCAACATGGGTGAGCAACCAATGGCACCCGGAGGGCCTTGGGGACATGGAAGTTGCCCAAAAGGGAGATGAACTGTCAGCTGAACCTGGACGTGTTTGTTCATGTTTCTTCCTGGGGCCAGGCTGACTAGAGATAAATTCCCAGGTGTGATTAAGGGCCTGGGCTCCTGGGAAGTAATGATGTAGAGGTTAATCAGGTGGTATTTGTTTTGTTCATTTCTTTGAATCTTTGTTTCTTTGACTGCATATGCAGTAATATTGGCTGGTCCTGGGAAGCACATGACCTAGGAGTCTGCCATGTGTTTTCTTTCTCCTCCACTGAGGAGCAGCTGCATGCCTTCCTCTGCTCAGCAGCTCTCACTGTCATTAGGAAGGTCCATGCCCTGAAACTTATCAACCATCCCCCAGACATGACGACTGACTGACCAAGTGTCTCATTTGCCTCACACACACAAAAAATAGACAACCCAGAAGAAATAGTACTGGACCTTTCATACGATCTTTTCATCCATGTCCTGGATGGGATTCATATTTCTCATCATTAAAACCCTTCTTATATCCTTTTATTCTATATCTTGGGTCTCTCTTTTGATTTGGTTTTCCTGGGCTACTCACCATGGAATTGCTGCCTCTCAATGGCAAGGAAGGTGCCCAATAGTGACCTGCTCATTGTGTGTGGGGGGTGAGGGAAGAGAGCTCATGCTGCTTCTATACTCCCAGGCTGAGATATAAGAACTTCCTCTGAGACCCCTGAAATCTCCAAGGTGCCTTCCTATGAGGTTCTCTAGGTGGCCAAGATGGAAAGACAATTTCACACACACACACACACACACACACACACACACAATACAGCCCATAGAATCTGCACAGTGAGTGAGTGCATGGCTATCCCAGCAGGATCAGGATTGGGTGTGGCATTGGTTCTAAACTCCAAATAGCACTTCTTTTTCCCCAGCTTATCTCTCACAGAGAAGACCTGAATTCTGTTTCCTTGACAACCAGTCTCCCTCTTTCTCCATATTTTTTAATGCTGTGATGATAAGGTGTATTTAAACCCAGCAGCCATGTTCCCATGGTGATAGAAGACCCCCAGTAAGTTGCCATGGGAACAAGAGATGGCTTTGAAAGAGGACAAAAGTAAGTCGGCTTTGCCAGGGATGACAGCAAAGTTAGAAGCTGAGAGGCTGGAGACTATGACTCAAGAAGGCATCAGGTCATGGATGATGGTCCAGCCTATTCTATCTGAGGCCAGTGGGAGGTCGTAGGGGTGGGGGGCGACACCAAGCTTCCTACCTACTCTGCTCACAAGAAGACCTTGAGCAAAGCAAGGTGACTGGTGGAATTGAAAGACAAGTTCTCTCCATTTGTTTTTATTTGCTATTTACTCCTTTGTCTCTTTTTTTTCCTGAAAGGTTTTTAGGAAGCAGAGACACTGGGGTAGCCTCAGTATGAAGACCAGAAGGATGAGGGCATTTGTTCCTTTTAGCTGATCTAGGACAGGAAAAAATATGTTCTCTCAGTTCTGAGATCTGGTGCCCTAGAGCCAAGCAGAGTTTTCCCTATTTTGTCTTTTCCCCAACATTTTGTAATTTCCAAGCATACAGCAAAGTTGAAAGAATTTTGTAGCTAATACATGTACACCCACCACCTAGGTTGTCCCATTAACATTTTAGTATGTTTGCTCTGTCACATATCTACCCATCTGTACATCACTCTTTCCCTTGACTGACTTCACACAATTCTTGAAAATAGAATTCCAACCAGGTCAGTCCCCTTCCAAAGCTTCTTCCTTTTTATTTAGGGTGACCAACCACCCCAGTTTGCCTGGGACTAAGAGGGTTCCTGGGGCATGACACTTTCCATTTTAACATTAATACAGCCCAGATGACTTATAACACTAATTCTTGCATAGTACATCTTGAGGAATTTAAGGTATGGTTAAAGGGGAAAGAGCACCATGTAAGCAGGCAAGCAGTAACTTGGTAAGTAAACAATTGTAAGTTCAGAGAGGGAAAAAACCAAGTATTTGGAGAAGATACGAAGCTACTGGAATGCTCATGCATTGCTGATAGGAGTGCCAATTGTTACAGCCACTCTGGAACATGGGATTTAGTCCACAAAAACTTGTAAAAGAATATTTAAAGCTGATTTATTCATATTAGTCCAAACTAGAAACAATCCAACAGGGGAATAAAATCTATATATTCTTATAACGGAGTACTATAGAGCATTAAAAAATAAGAAACTGATTGACACATGCAACAATATGGAAGAATCTTTATAAATATAATGTTGAATCAAAAAAGCCAGGCAAGATTATATACTGGATGATTTCATTCATATGAAAGTCTAGAAAAGATAAATCTTACTTACAGTGAAAAACATGAAAAATGGGGTTACGCCTGGTGAGGAAGGGCATGAGGGCACTAGATGGGTCTTACAACTTGAGTGGGCATATTTACATATAAGCGTTCACTGAGATGTGCAGGTAAGATTAATGTACATTTTACTGCTGTATCTCAATATAAAAGATTTTAAGAAGGCAGATGTCAGAACTCCAAAAACAAAAATTAAAATAAAAAGTAAAGGAAACGGGCAGTAAATGTTTGAGCTGGTAGAGAAAGCTGTAGTGTGGTTGCCAGCAAGCCCAGAAGGGGCTGGAAAACACTAGAGGTGTTACCAAATTATTCCTTCACTCTGGGAATTTGATCCATGAGTCTGTCAGAACCAGGAATTTCACATCTCACCACAAAGAGCCAGAGCCGGCAGTTTGCTGTGGGAAGGTGCTACATTGTAAGAGCAGAAAAATCACCTCCAATTCTGCAAGTCTGGAGTTAGCCCTGAGGGAGTGGGAGGGTGGGAACCACATCTGTGCCTTCTTTGCACACATGCCCCAGATAGTCAAGGACAGCCATTTGGAGGCCTGGCCACGGCACAGAAATTTCCTCCCAGGGATTTCTGCCCCTCAGAATGAAAAGATGTTCCAACTCACTCTGCTCACTCTGTAGCTCCCAGATTCCACAGCAAGTCTCCCCTCAAACACAGTCTCTCTGCTTCCACAGATCTGAGGAAGACTTAGGCAGGGGATAGGTTAGACCTCCTGCACTCAGGGCCCTTCCATCCCAGATAACTTGGCTATACCACTTCATTTTGTCTGGATTAATTTTGCATTGCTGCATGATTCACGCTTCCTGCCTGCGCTCCAAAGCATAAAACTAGAAGATCCCTCTGGAGAGGAGCACCGATTGTGAATGCCTTTAACATGCCTGCATCTGACAGTGAGAGCAGGGAGAATATATATTTTCATATTACATCTATATCCATCTATATATATTTAACATGTCATTGTGCCACTTTGTACAGGATTGTTATTTTAAGTGGAGGTTTGGCCTCACTCCAGGGCTTGATGCATCAGGGTCAGGCAGCCTCTAAGGCAGCTGTAATTTTTATGCTGAGCTCCCAAAACGCGATGAGTTAGCTTGGGGAGATTGCCACAGTGCAGAGAGCTGGACTGAGTGCCTCTTAATTGAAAGGGCAGCGCTTTTAAACAAAAGTCTTGTCTTCTCTCTTTTCTCTGGTAAGGAAGAATAAACCCCTGCCTAGACTGAGGGGTTATTGCAAAAGAGTTTCAAGAAACACCTGTGCAAACACCCCCAACCAAAGATCCCTGGGACACTGTCAGTGGTAGTCAAAGGCAAATGGACATGTAGCCTCTGAACATTTGTGCACCTAGAGGGCATTTAGGATTAAACTAAGGACTGGCTATTTATGATTGAGACTCTGGGACCTGCAGGTGAGTTAGCCCATACCCACATAAGGACCTGCCCTTCCTTCCTATAAACAGGAATGATCCACAGTGTCAACCCCAGAGTATTAGGAGTCCTCCAAGGTCTCAAAGTGTCTCTTTCAGGCCCCAGAAAATATACTCAGAAGCAATAAAGAAAGTAGGTAATGGATTGCCCAGACTGGAGAACACCTGGCCTTCAAACTAGGGGCTAAAAAAGCAGAAGTGGGCTTTAAGTTTTTCTGCAAAGGGGCATCAGAAGAACCACTCTCTTCTCCTCTGTATGAAATTTTGGGATCCTACTCCATCTCCAGCTTTTCCAGGCTCCCATCTCCCTCCTTTCTCCTGGCAGGCCTGGCACCCCAGCTCCTGGGCAGCAGCTCCTGGCCCCTGAGATTCTCTTCTGTGGCAGAGCTCCCCTCCCTTCATGTGGCAATTTACAGCCAGGGAAAAAATAGAGAAAAAATTCTTATTAAATAAGTATAGTTCTGCTCTTTCTTTTGCTGGGATAATTCCTAACAGACCGCAGCTGCCGAAGACCAACTGAGTGAATGACGGAGGGATATAAATATCTAGGATTACTGTATCTTGCATTCAGTTTTCCTGTTGCAACCCCAAACAACCAGATTTAATTTTTAAAAGAGACAGGAGAGGAAGCTTGGGCACCTGGAAAGGCCTTAAATAAACAAAATAGGCTTTAGGTACACAGTCAGCCGAGTTGCCCTGTGAATGAAGGTGAATGGATGTGTCTCTGTGTCGGCACTCTGGACTGTGTGTCTGTGTGTGCAGTTGGCAATCAGGAAGCACGAGGCTGGAGAGCTGTGAAGATGAACTTCAACCACTAAACACTCTGATTTCCACACCCCTGATATAGGACATTTGTTTACACGAGAAGGCGGGAAGGAAAATTGAACAATGATTTTCAAATCCCTCAAGAGCTATTATGCAGCAAATGTCATCCAGCTGTTCTCCACTCCCTGCCCCAGTTTCCCATCTGCTGTCTGATTTAGGTGGGGCTGACAGAATAGGACCACTTGCCATCTTTTGGTTGGCAAAATCCTGGGTAGTTTGGCATGTGGGTTCTGTACATACTGTGCCCTTCGAGGTACAGTTGGCAGGATCTGGCCTGAGTAGACTGGAATCTGAGCCTGTACTATCTTCTGCATAGTGGGTGCCTGGACTTAAGGCCAATATGAGTTGTACACTGGGCCTCTCAGGGCACAATGCCATGTTGCTCATGCCAGATACCAGAATCATTCTCTGGATCCCCAGGGAACAGTTAAGAAAAGATCAAGACTGGCAGTTTGGAAAACCTCCCAATAGGCATCTGTCCTCTAGTCATGGAAACCAAATCAAATCTTGGGCTGGAAGAATATGGTGCGTGCATATGCAATTCATTCATCTATTCAGCGGACATTTATACACTCCTATTGTGCAGGGTGTCTATTTCAACTGTTTGGCTTGAGCTTTATTGCTGTGCTGCCTGTTCGTTTGCTTTGTTGTCACCCTAACACAGCATAGTGTAGCCTTAAAGGGTATGTGTAATTTCCTGTTCTGACAGACATGAAAGAATTCCACTCCTGCTGTCATTTCTCAGCTCCTGTGACACACCGCTCCACTTTAAGGTTTGCCTTCAGTTTTATTGGGCCAACTGGTTTTCAAGGAAAGAACTTGCTTCCAGTAATTCAGGTACTAAGGGGCTTAGAATCTAGGTGGAAGTGGCTCAGAATGTGAATGAGTTCAGAGACATGCCCCCTATCCTCCACGGTTCCAATATTACCTCTGGCCAGGTGACCCAAACCTGGAAAGCAATTATTTTGAATTCTGGTAGCAGAGCTAGAGACTTAAATGATCTGGAGACTCAGGGACCAGGAAAGATGCTATACGCTTATTATCTTAATGATCTCTCTTTCATGCCTTTTATTCTACTTCCTTGGAGAGATCTGCTTATTAGTCACCCTGCCAAACCTCACAGAAAATGAAGGGCCCCATCATGGTTTTACAACCCCTCTTCACCCTCCCTGCTCTGTAGTTTGACTAGACATCCCAGAGGCAGAGGGGATCAATTCTTCACCTATTTTCATTATTGCTCTCTTCTTTTTTGATTATAGATGTTTGTTAATATTTCCCTTATGACTTCCTTTTGGGCTGCTTTGCTCATTCCCATGGTCCAACATACTGCTTTTCATGTAAGGGGAGCTCAATAAAGTTTTATCCGATAAATGAACAAATGAATGGATTACAAAGTGATACAATTGACACTTTCATAGTGCTTTTGCTCAAAAGTTGAGAGGTCAGGTTTTTTTAAAGCCACTTTTCCATTTTCCTGGGATGAATGACAGTAACTCTCATTTTGCATCCTAAGTCCTATCTAAGTAAGACAGATACATTTGAACTTTATTTGCTAAGCTGCTTTAAGCCTTTCTTCTATAAAGCAGCCCAAATAAAATATTTCTGTCTAGGGAACAGAAAGACCAATTAGATGTCAATGGACTCGCCTTTCCCACACCACTATGGAGACAAGCAGAAGATAGCCCAGCCAGGGTTACTTGTGCCACTGTCTCTGGACCTAATCTCATACCCTGCTCATTGACCATGAATCCAACTCAAGCCTTCCCAACGCATATGGTGAAACACTCTGATTATGTTTCTGAATTACTATGTTTCCAGAAGACCCCGCCAGCAAGGGAAACATGATATTCCTGGTTTAAGTCAAACAATCCTAAACCAGACAAATATGCCTGAAAGATTTTCAAATCTCCTGCCATTTGCTTCTGTCACCTCACTGAATTCCCATTTCTCTTATTCTCTGCTCAATTTCTCAGCTGCATTTCAAGTAATTATAATATTTATAAAAATGCCTTGAGTGGTATATATACCAGGCACTGTGTTACTTCATACATTACTGGACATCACTCTCACCACAACTTTATGAGATAGATGCAGTTATGATTCCCTTTCTAAGACAAAGAGACAGAGGAAGGCAAAGCAGCTCATTCAAGTCACACAACCAGTGAGTGTAAAAAGCAGAGTTCAGACTCAGACCTTCCTAACTCTGAAGGCTGTTTTCTTAACCACCACACTGTTTAACAACTTGCCCTGGTCTTGGAGTATCTCACTCTATTTCTGGAAATTCAGCCCTGGTGCCATCTAAAAAGTGTTCCTTGCCTTATAGAAAAATTAAGAGAGTCTATCCCTGCTTCTCTAAAGTTAGTCCTATTCCAATTCCTACACTCCATAGCATAGTTTTGGTTTCAACCTAGCTTTTCTCTGCATCCCTAAAGGCATAGTGAGTAACAATGTTGGGCAAATAGAAGGTGCCACAAATACTTGTTCAGCTAACTGGTGGTCTGCTGTTCTTCCACCCCTTGCAGGAATTCTGATCCTGGTTCTTGGATCACTACTTTGTATCTTGAAGCACGGTTCTTGCCATTCTCCTGATTCTCTGCCTTTTTCTTGGCACACTGTCATCCACCCACTCAGTGCCCTTCTCCACCCACAACTGCAAAGGCACAACACGCTTAACCCACTCTCCTCTCTGCCTAAACTGTATAAATCCACAGGAGAGAATCTGGGAGAATTATTCAAGTGGTTCCCCCTTGTGGAGCATCTCAACAGATAGCCCACATTGGAGCTTCTTTGAATGATTTATTTCAGCAACCACTGCTACAAAGAAAATACAGATCTTGCAAAGTATTTTCTACTTTAGGGTGAATGTAGCCAGAGTAGGCAGATTGCACCTCTCCAGCTTCATAACCTCCTAACAGTATAGAATCTCTCAAGAACCCAGAATTTGGGAGGCAACCCTTAGTAGAGTGTGCAGCTTCATGTTCTTAGTATCATCTGACCAGCACTTCCATCTGGAGGCAGCCTCAGTCTCCGCTCTCCTGTGGCACTGTTTTCCACTAATATGCTCATATTTCATCTGCTTTAGCATTTTGCTTTCCCAAGCCTCTTAATCCTTCATAATTGAATATATTTTATGCTGATGAGCAGTGGTGTTAATCATGCCTCTGGGCCATGCCTAAAGGGACATTTATTTCATTCTTTCTTGGGCCTTATGCCAACTTGTACTTTTTTCCACTTCTAGGGAATAAGCTCTGTTCACAAGGGTGGAATGTGAGATAGAGGTGAGGAAGAACTTCCTGACTAACAGCATTGGAGATGCTGGAACTAAGTAAGTATAGAAGGGAATTGTCTTAAAGAGAAATTTTTTAAGAATGGAGACACTCTTCCCTTCGCTGTCAACCTACTAGCTTTATAGTTTTTTCTGCAGACCTGGGAACAAACCAAATGATGTGTGAATTTGTCTCCAAGGCTGGGAGCTCAAACCCTTCCATCCCCGCCAATTTCTGTATGGTCCCAAGGGGGAAACAGAACAAGACAGGGAATAAGGAAGATTTACAACCTGATTGGAATTTATAATGAGCACACACACAGTCAACAGGGTGCCCCTTGAAGATAAGGGTGGAGACAAATGCCTGCAAAGCTTCCATTGATCCTCCTCTCCAAAGGCTTTCCTGGTGGCCACACCATTCTGCCACAAGCATTGTTTCCCTCAACTTCAAAGCAGAGATTTTGTTAAATTAAAAATGCATAAAGCCACAACCTTGTTTTCTTTCAATTTTAGTGCTCACAGAACTAGAAAGGATTGATACACCAGTAATAGCAGACAAGAGGAAGAAGAATTTATGACCCCAGAAGTGCTGAGGCAAAGCAATAGAAAGAAACATTTAAGTCTTTCTATTAAAGTAACTCATATTAAAAAGTAATAGCAGCTGGGGTGGCAGAGACCTTACTTATTTCATCAGTGATGCCAATAGTCAGCAATTTGTCATGGCTGGAGAACAGGAAACAACCGTCTTCCCCACAAATGATCCAGCACTCAGTGCAGCCTGTCAACAGAAAGCTGATCATAATCTGCGAACAATGAAGTAGACAGGTTAAAGACTCATGTGAGAGGGGAAAAGACAGCAGCCCCATTGTCTGGGGCTGCAGAGCAGGTAAAATTTTCCTTTCTATCTTTGTCCATAGGACTGCTATAACAGAATACCACAAACAGGGTGATTTACACAACAAACATTTATTTCTCATAGTTCTGGAAGTTGGAAAGTCCAAGACCATGGTGCTAAAAGATTTAGTTGTTGGTGAGGGCCCTTTTTCTGACTTGTGGATGACCACCTTCCTACTGTCTTCCTCACATGGCAGAGGGAAAGAGAGAGAACTAGTTATCTCTTGCGTCTCTTCTGATAAGAGCACTAATCCCACCATGGAGGCTCCACTGTCATGACCTAATCTACCTCCCAAAGGTCCCATCTCCAAATACCATGGCATTGGGGCTAGGGTTTCAACATAAGAATTTGGGGCAATGGAGGGGGAGGACAAACACTCAGTCCATGACAATTTCTCTTAAGGTGCCAAAGTTCAAAAGTTCAAAATTAAACAATAAGTAAGTTCAGCAATTAATTTCAGAAATCTGGAGTTTGTTTCTTTCCAAGTGATAGCTCCTGGAAAGTCTGGGATAATGATAGCACACTTAACTCCCTGTGTTTTCACGTCTTCCTAACCAAAACTATGGATGGAGGACTTAGGTGTAAACACTTTGACTTTTCCTTCTGTTGCTAACCCCATCTTTCCTTAGCTCTTCCCTTGATTCCCAGAGAAACAGGATGAAACACAAATAGGCACAGGTTTTCCTTAGCTTTAATTTCAGCAAGCAAAAACCCCCTTCATATGATGAATGTGTTTCTTCAGCATCACCTCGTTTCATCTTTTATACACAGACCGAGTTCCTCAACCCCTTTGTATAATTACTGACCCTGTATCTGCCTCATCCCCTTACTGTCTGAATCCCTACTGCCAAGCACTCATTCTGCTAGAGTAGTTCCTGCCCAGGGCACCAATGGCTTTCAGGCGCCAAGTCCAAGATCCCTCAGCATCCTTTGGCACTGTCAGCACTACATTTGCTTCTTGAAATCCTTTTTCTCCTCCACTAACCTCAGAAATAATATCCTGCTTTTCCTTCACACTCTTTGACAAATTCTCCTCTTCCTTCTCCTCACCCCTAAAAGTAGTGGTTTCTCAAGGTTTATACTCTAGTACTCAGCATTCTCTTCCTCAAAAATCCACGGCTTCAATAACTATGCCCACAGGAATAAATAGCAGGTCATGTCGTGAACTAAATGAATGTCCTTGTTGATAGTGTATTATTCTGGTGTGTGTCATTTTCTCCTGCCCCCAGTCAACTTGTGTTGCTGTTTAATATCTTCCCACTTTAACATCTCCCTGAGTTTTTCTGTGTCGCCTAGTCTCCTGCCTATCCAACTCAACCCTGCAACAAGCCATCACCCTTTTACCAGGCATACACAAGCACGCTCACATCCTAACACTTAATGATGCATCCACATTCTAAAGTACTAGGGCCCAACTTTTAACCTAGCTTGGGGGAGGGGAACAGAAGTAAAGCACACGTGTTTGAAGGTTGAAGTAGAACATAAAGAAGTGGAAGGGCCACCAAGGGACAAAGAAAGTTTCAGAGTATTTTCTTGGTATTCAATAACCACTAAAGAGTAGGAGGCAAAAGAAAAATCCTACTGGTCCTTGGGACCTTCAAATAGCTGTCTAGACCCTTGGGAGAGGACAACAAAGAAGAAGAATTTGGTTGAGGGAAATTCTCAGATAACTCAGAATACACTCACAATGGAAACCTTTATCTCTACCATCTTTTGCCAACATTCCCTCCCACTTAGAAGCTTTCAACTAGCAAAACCAGAGCTGGGGCTGGGTACCTAAAGAAGGACAGGAACTGAGAGGCCCAGAATAATAGGAAAGTCAAAAAGGGCAGAATTAATTCACGAGCAAAAATTTTCTCTGTGGCTCAGATCCTGATCAAGTCATTGGGGTTCTCTTTGAGTTATGATGTTTCTGTGTGCAGCTTTGATACAATTTGCATCTAGGGATGAGCATGACCTCCTCCTCTTAGCTACTTCTCTTCATTTATTGATGACTTCAATGTCTGGGTATCTCTCTACTAGTATTACTCTACTACTGCTGCTACTGTCATTCTCCCTGGATACTTCAATATCCTCATCAATGATCCATCTAATACAGTGGACTTTCAGTTCCTTAACCCCCTTGTTTCTAATAAAAACGTCCTGCCCCCACCTCAGTCCCCATTTACATGGTCACACCAAGACCTTAGCATCAACAAAAACTGCACTACCATCAAAACCTTCACGCATCACACTCACTGACCACATCTGCCTTTCAACACACTCTAGTACTCCCATTCTAGAGTTTCTATGACCTCATTGAGACCTCTGACTCACTCACTGACCCTGATCATTGTTTTTTTTTACTCTACATTCCTCTCCTCACATCCTTACCTAAGTAGTGGGAATTGGGGTTGAGAAAAAGGGTATTTAAAGACTTGAATGTTTAAGGGTAGGTGACTGTTGGATGTATAGAGTGAGGAAGACACAGACTCTTGGTATCTAACTTGAGTGACTAATCCAGGGAATACATATTAAGGAAGAAGAGAGGGAATGATGAGTTTAGGTTTGGACAAGTTGAGTGAAGGTATCTGATTAATCTAGAAGGCTGTGGTTGTACATAAGAATAAATACAGAAACTAGGAAGTCATCAAGGTCTATGCCTTTGTTATCTTTCAGTTACATGACGGTAGCCTCTAATTCATTCCCCTGCTTCCAGGCATGCCCCTTTCAAGCCACCCTGCACTCTAAAACACAAAATTCATCCTGTCACTGACCTACTTAAAACACTTTAAGTGTTTTTAAGTTAGAGATTATTTAATCCAAACTTGAAGCCAAATGTTAGAGATTATTTAGTCCAAACTCTGCTACTTACAAATGAGAAACTTTTCACAGGGTTACGTAGGTGTAGATTCAAGACTATTACTGTACCCCTTCTCTATACTTTAACAAGAAACTTCTATTTCAAAATACATATAAGTTACACCATGTGGAGAAATCCCCAAAGTCAGAAGTCTCAGAGATTCCCACACACTTACTTGTATCCTGGAAGATAACACAAAATAATCTCTTCCTATTGGCTTCAAGTTAAAATTTGAGCTACACTGGGACTATTAAGATCTACCTTCTGGGACATAGCCAAGGCTAGTCTTCCAGCCATTTCCTATTTGCTTCCACATTACTAAATATGGAATACCCTCTTCTGCATCTTCTATATAGCAAACACCTATCCATTCTTTAAAATTCAACTCAAATGCCACCTCATTAGCAAGGCACCCATTATTAGTTGTTGTTACATCTTACAGCACTTACCACAACTGGTTGTATGTGTACAAATTCACTTCATTAGACAGTGGACCCTTTGTGAGCAATGATTTACTTTATTTATCACTATTTTTTCCAAGATCTAGCAGAGTGTCTAGCACATCATAGGTTCACCATTTGTATTGTTTGACTGAATGAGTGAACCATAGCCAGTGCTTTGGGTCTTTATTCATGTTCTTCTTCCATGGTTTCTTTGTCAGAATAATAAGAAGCAAATTGAAAAAAATGGTGATAAAACAATCCCTGAGAGAGGAAGATGGCGGCCTTGTAGGAGGAATGGTGATCCCCTTCTCCAGTGCTCGGGGGAGAATTTGGCCGATCTGAGGAGAGACAGAGCAGGAGACCACCGATATCGCAACATTTATGAAAATAGGGCATCAGAAGTTGTCCAGACATTGAATAGACAGACAGTAGGAGGACGTCTTCAGGATCATAAGGGACCTGTGATAGGCGTGGAGAGCAGGCCAGCGCTCCTGGGTCTGTCTCGGGGCACCCGGGAGAGTGGAGTCGCCGCCCCGTCCCCGTCCCCAGACACGGTTTGGGAAGCAGAAGCGCAGGAGCTGTGGGCACCCACGAACATTCCGGGAAGAGTGAGTACCCAGTCTGCTGGACCAAGGGAGGCCTTGCTGTGGGGGTGGAGGCCTGGCCATGGGTGCCCGCGCCCCCAACCAGGGGATTGTGTGGTTTTGGGGAAGGCTGAGACCCCACGGCCAGGAACAAGGGAAGGGCTTCCAGAGCTGAGGTGATTTGGAGTGGGCGCATGCCCTGCCAGGGTTGCTGACTTTCGAGCCGGGAAACCCAGAAAGTACACAGCGCTTCGCGGGTTCCCAGGGCCCACGGGTCCAAAGGGAAGTACGTGTCCCCTCCCAAACCCCGGAGGGTCCATCGCGAAACCAGAGGAGAGATGGTGCTTCCCAAGAACGTGGAGCCCAAGAGGGGAAGTACGGGACTCCTCGAAGTCCCGGTCCTTGCACCGTGAACCTGGAAGACAGGCGGGTGCTTCGCTGAGGGTAGAGCCTGTGGTGGCGAAGCTGGGGGAGGGACGCAACCCCTTGCCATCTACGCAGCTTGTGCCCTGAGCCCAGACTGAGGCAGCAATCGTTTCTGGGAAAAGCTGGTGGCCAGCCCTGAGTCTGACTGAGTTCTGTCTTAGAAGGGTGAAACGCATTCTTACTGCCCCTCAGCCTGCTTGAGCTGGCAAGAACAGAAAGACTGCTCTGGCCAGTCAGAAACCAATAAAAGGGGGGGTTTTTTGTTTTTTGTTTTTTCTTTAATTTGCTTTTGTTTTTTGTTGTTGTTTGTTTATTTTTTCTTTTTCTCTGTGTGAGCGTGTGTGTTTTCCTCTTATTTTTTTCTTTCTTTCTTTTTTCTTTTTTTCTCCCCCTTATCCTGCTGTTGTTGTTTGATTGTTTGATTTTATCTTGTTTTTGTTTATTAAGCAACTTTTCATTTTTTTAAACTCATTATTTTTATATCTCTCAATTCCTTATGATTCTCTTCCATCCATCTTAGTACTATTACTTCTGCTCCAAATCCATCTCTCCTGCAATACATCTTCTGTTTTTTTTGTTGTTGTTTGTTTGTTTTTGTTTTTCCCTGCAAATTTATATTATCTTTTTCTCTCTTTTCTGACATTTTTTATTTCAATAGTATTTTTTTTTCTTTCTGCATAATCTTCTTTGCTTGGCTGGTTATACTGTCGTTTGATAGGTTCCCCCTATTATCTCATTCACACTGTGTGGATAATTTACTGTCCCTCACTTGGTTCCCATTGGTACACCACTCAAGATTCTATGCTCCTTATTCTTGTTGTCTAGATCTCATAGAATCTGCCACAAGATTGTTGCTTCAATATTACTGTAAATAAGACTTATTCCATACACTGGTAAATACAACTTAACACCTCTCACAGATCTTGGCTCACCTCGCAATTTCCTAAACACTATTAATGTAGGAGTTATTTCTATTCTTTTACAAACTACTCCTATTTACTATTCTTTATTCCTACCTTACCTCAGAATCTGACCTCTTGCAGCCTAATAGCTTTCTAGATCCAACTAACAACACTTTGCTATCCACTAAGAGTCTTATCTTCTTTCCACACTTTTTAAAACGTGGATAGTGGGGTGGAAGATCACGGTTTACACTATGTATAGTCAAAGGATCTCCCATCTCTTCTCTACTGGCTGCTACTGTAAATATCATAGAATACTGGTTCGCTGTCTTAACCCACTTTGCCTTACTCCTCCAACTGATCACAAAAAAGAGTAGGGGGAAGCTGTGAACACCAGGATACCCAAAAGAGACTACACCACTGAATCTCACAGGTATTCTACCACAGAAGTTCACACCATAAACACAAGGAACCAGAACAGATCAAGTTAAGAAACAGAGGTTAACAAGAAGAGTCTCAGGAACAATGAGAAGACAAAGAATCAATCTGCAAATGAAGGGAAAGGAGGAAGCCTCAGAAGGAATGCCAAATGAAATAGAGGCAACTCAACTATCAGATATTGAGTTCAAAACAATGATTATAAGGAAGTTCGACGAACTCACAATGAGCTTACAGAAACTACAGGGAAGCTACATTGATCTCACTGCAAACTATATCAATATGAAAAAGGAAATAGAAACTATCAACAAAGGCCAAGAGGAAATGAAGAATACAATTTCTGAACTGAAGAACACAGGAGAAGGAATGAAAAGCAGGATTAATGAAGCAGAAGATTGGATCAGCGGATTGGAGGACTAAGTAGAAAAAAACATCCAGAAAGAACAAGAAAAGGAAAAGAGGCTCAGGAAAAGTGAAGAGGGATTAAGAGAAATGCAAGACAATATGAAACATAATAATATCCGTATAATAGGGATTCCAGAAGGAGAAGAAGATGAGCGAGGGATAGAAAACCTACTTGACGAAGTAATGAAGGAAAACTTCCCCAATTTGATGAGAGAAAAAGTCACACAAATCCAAGAAACACAAAGAGTTCCAATCAAGAGGAACCCAAAGAGGCCCACCTCAAGACACATCATAATTAAAATGGCAAAATCTCAAGACAAAGAAAGAATATTAAAGGCAGCAAGAGAGAAAAAAGAAGTAACATACAAGAGAGCCCCAATAAGGCTAACAGCTGATTTCTCAATGGAAACACTGCAAGCCAGAAGGGAATGGCAAGAAATATTCCAAGTAATGAGAACCAGAGGCCTGCAGCCAAGGCTACTTTACCCAGCAAGGCTCTCAATCAAGATAGAAGGCCAAATAAGAAGCTTCCCCGACAAAAGAACTCGAAAAGAATATACCTCCACTAAACCAGCTCTGCAGGAGATACTAAAGGGTCTGATTTAAGGAAAGGAGGGAAAAGAGAAAGGGAGAGAGGAACACATGTACACAAATGGCAATGAATAAGTACCTATCAATAATAACCTTCAATGTAAATGGATTAAATGCTCCAATCAAAAGACATAGAATAGCTGAATGGATAAGGAAACATGACCCACACATATGCTGCCTACAAGAGACCCACCTCAGGATAAAAGACCTGCACAGGCTGAAAGTGAAGGGCTGGAAACAAATTTTCCAAGCAAATGGACAGGGGGAAAAAAAGCCAGGTAGCAATACTCATTTCAGACAAAATAGACTTCCAAAAAAGGGCCATAGAGAGAGACCCAGAAGGTCACTTCATAATACTCAAGGGAAGAATCCATCAAGAAGACATCAATATTGTAAATAAATATGCACCCAACATAGGTGAACCCAAATACATAAAGAAAATCCTAGAGGACTTTAAGAAAGATATTGACAGCAACACAATTATAGTGGGGGATTTTAACACCCCACTCTCAAAAATGGACAGATCTTCCAAACAAAACATCAACAAAGATATTGTGACATTGAACAATACCCTAAATGAAATGAACTTGACTGATCTATTTAGAGCCCTCCATCCCAAAGAAGCTAAATACACATTCTTTTCAAATGTACATGGAACATTTTCAAAGATAGACCACATGATAGGACACAAAACAAGTCTCAACAAGGTCAAGAAAATCGAAATCATACCAAGCATTTTCTCAGATCACAAGGGAATGAAACTAGAAAACAACCCCAAGGAAAAAAACCCAAAACACTCAAACCCATGGAGATTGAATATCATATTATTAAACAATGAATGGATCAAAAATGAGATTAAGGAAGAAATCAAAAAGTTTCTGGAAACAAATGAAAATGAACTTACAACATCCCAAAACTTATGGGACACAGCAAAGGCAGTATTGAGAGGGAAGTTCATAGCGATACAGGCATACCTAAAAAAGATAGAAACATTTCAAACAAACAGCCTAACCCTACGTCTACAAGAACTAGAGGAACAACAACAAAGACAGCCAAGAGCAAGTAGAAGGACGGAAATAACCAAGATCAGAGCAGAATTAAATGACATAGAGACTAAAAACACAATTCTAAGGATCAATGAATCCAGGAGCTGGTTCTTTGAAAAGATAAACAAAATTGACAAGCCTTTAAGCAGACTCATCAAGAAAAAAAGAGAGAAGACCCAAATAAACACAATCAGAAATGAAAGAGGAGAAATTACAATGGATACCACAGAAATACAAAGAATTGTAAGAAATCACTGTGAAGAACTGTATGCCAAGAAATTTGTAAACCTAGATGAAATGGACAAATTTCTAGAAAAATATAATCTTCCAAATCTCAATGAAAAAGAAGCAGAAAACCTGAACAAACCAATAACAGCAAAAGAAATTGAAGCAGTAATTAAAAAACTCCCGACACACAAAAGCCCTGGACCAGACGGTTTCACAGGAGAATTCTACAAAGCATTTAAGGGAGAGCTAACCCCTATCCTTCACAGACTATCCCAAAAAATCCAAAAATATGGAAGACTCCCAAACTCTTTTTATGAGGCCAACATCATCCTAATTCCAAAACTAGATAAAGACACAATGAAGAAAGAAAACTTCAGGCCAATATCTCTGATGAACATTGACGCTAAAATCCTCAACAAAATACCGGCAAACTGAATCCAACAATACATTAAAAAGATCATCCATCATGACCAAGTGGGTTTCATACCAGGCATGCAAGGATGGTTCAATATTCGCAAATCAGTAAATGTAATACATCATATAAACAAAAGCATACACAAAAATCACATGATCATATCAATAGATGTGGAAAAAGCATTTGATAAGGTACAGCACCCATTTATGATAAAAACACTCAGCAAAGTGGGAATAGAGGGAACATTCTGCAACATAATAAAGGCCATATATGACAGACCTAGAGCTAACATCATACTCAATGGACAAAAACTAAAATCTTTTCCACTAAGAACAGGAACAAGACAAGGCTGTCCACTTTCACCACTTTTATTCAATATAGTATTGGAAGTTTTAGCCACAGCAATCAGACAAGAAAAGGAAATAAAAGGCATCCAAATCGGAAAGGAGGAAACGAAACTGTCATTGTTTACTGATGACATGATAGTGTACGTAGAAAATCCTACAGACTCTACCAAAAAACTGCTTGACCTAATAAATGAATTTGGCAAAACAGCGGGATACAAAGTCAATATCCAGAAATCAAAGGCATTTCTGTACATCACCAATGAAACAGCAGAAGCAGAAATCAAGGAAAAAATCCCATTTGAAATAGCAAAAAGAAAAATAAAAT